>BLKR01005568.1:0-77399 GCA_011170035.1 Teleogryllus occipitalis | reverse complement strand
CGTTATTGGACCAGGGATTGCAAGTGTCATGCGTATCAAAACGGTTTCGTTTCTATCTTAATACAAACTCGATCTGGTTGAAGAGCATCGGAAGTAGCTCGGTGGAGAGGGTATAGAGAATGGGCCGGTTAATCTTATGCCGCGTAGCCACAGCGAACCGATAGTCCTTGTGCATGCATTAGTCCTTCCTTCATTTTTTGACGGGTTACAGTCCTCTCCTATTGTTGTCTCTGCTAGTATGACGTACCTCAAAGATTTAGTATGTGCTGATCCAAGTCCTCTAAGTAATGAAAAAATGATATTTGAATTGAAAACAAATTAATAGAGTCAGTCTATTCCTGAGGGGTTAAGGAACTTATGTATACCCCTATTGCTCAAAAGATGGTTTTAGATTGCGTAATATCCGGTGGATTACAGCAAACTTAGGACCAATGTTACGATTTGGTGACCAACCATGTCGCCGTTTACCTTTCCGTAGAGGAGACTTTAGAGAAGTTCTGGATAATTGAGGAAGCCCCTAAAATGTCGATGTTTTGTTCCAAACCTGATCTTGAGTTGAACTCTACTTCAAATCCACTCAGACACCTTAGCGATGGTCGTTACAAGGTGTCTCTCCCTTTCAAGTTGACATTTCCTTCTCCTGTTAGAGACACCTACCGGATTCCTAAAACTTGTTTCAACGAACTGAACAAAGGTTTATCATGACGTCCAAATTATACGATGAGTATCGTAAATTTACGAGCGAGTACGTGAGACTAGATCATACGGCGTCTTTATCTGAGTTCATGATTGCTCCCCCTAATGTATTAACCCCTCGTTTACTTATTTTAGAAAGGAAATTCAAACTACAAAGCTCTGGTTTGTATTTAATACTTCTTGTAAATCATCAAATGGATCAAGACTTAACGACTTTCTGGGGCTTTTCAGGGCTTACTCATCGTGAGTGGATTCCCTCTTCGCAAGTGGGTCAATAACTGTCCTTCGCATGGTTGACATTCGTATTGAAGACCATGTCTTGGCAGTAGAAAGGAATCTTTCGGTCGTTGAAAGGTTTTAGGTTGTCCTGGCTTCCTAAGGATGATACATTTACTTTCCCATGTATTCCGGTTTTCAGAGTTCTGACGAAGCAAAAATTGTCTTTTCTGACTAGTGTATATGATAGTTTAAGTTGGAAGTCGCCTTGCTTTATAAGTGGAAAGATAATCATTCAGTTGCTGTGGCTTTAAAAGCTGAGGTGGGATGAAGTTTGCTGGGGTTTTGCAAAACTTCGTACCATGCAAAATTCTAAAAAATAATCCGGATTCAGAATATTACAGTTAAAAATTAGACGAATGAAGAGGATAACGAGAAATGCATTTAAAAACAGAAAACGCAGTACCGAGCATATGAATATTTTTCGAAATTGTTCAAACAAATTAGAGCGAGAAAAGAAAATTGCACATGAGGCGTATTTAAAGAATACGTTGGAATTGAATACGAAGGAAGCGTTGTAATTGTACGTAGTTCCTCATCGACCGTTGAACGGCCAATCACACAACTTTGAAAGTTGCCGGTTCAGATTTTAGGTGCTCATATTTTATGCGCATTGCGCACCCCGAGTGGGAACCATATCATCGCTCTGAGAGATTTGGTCGCTCGTTGTACGAGCGAGGCGGGTGGTTTGTTCAAGATTGTTTTCTCTGCGCGCCCTTTCCCCGCCCTCCTGCTTTGACCGCATTCGTTGCCCCTCTTCACTTATCATATTCGGCGGATGAAATCATCGTGGTGAGGGGCGGGGAGGGGGGGCGAAGAGATTGGCCAGCCGCGGTCGGGGACAGGTGTAGTTGCTGGGTTGAGGCGGGAGGTCCAACTGTGTGCGACGTTTATGTACAACTTGTATTAAATACTGATCTGTGAACAGCAATAAAATCTTAACAACATTGGAATATCTCATTACTATTCGTCTCTGATAAATTAACCTTAATTGTATATATGTATTTGGCATATTAGGCACGTATTAATCCAATTTTTTCCAGTTAACGGGGTTCCCAGGCCTAGCTCTATAGTAATTTATTATCCACGCTTGTGAATAAGGGAAACATGTGTAACCTACCCTACCTCACGTTACGTTTATCAGAGACGCCAAATCGTAATAAAAGAAGGCAGTTATTTGTTCGTAATGAAAAAGAGGACGTTATTAAATTTTTTATTTGGGTTCTTGACTCTTTAGACTTTTCTTCTTGTAATAGTTTTTTTAATCATGTCAAAACGTTAACAATTTTTTTTCATAGAGGAGTGTATAGGTTATCAACATGGTTGACGTTTGGGCTGTCAAAACACATGTACAATTTTTTCTGAGCTCTGGTTTTCAAATTTCGCGCTATTATATTGGTATTACAGGCTTGCCACATGCGTGTCTATTTTCTATATTGGCTGGTCTATCTCAGCCATTCATTTTTTTTGTTTTCAAAGTGTTTCTTTTGTGGTTTTTGTTCCCACGAGTGATCTGAATTTTTAGTGACTGTAGAGTAAGAAAATGTCACGACGTACAAATAAGCTTACTGGAAAGCGCGTAAATTAGCAAAGAAAACATGCAATGAAGATAAACGGCGAAACATGCCGTGCATAAGGAAACAGTGTTGAGCAATGTTTCAACTACTGGACATCCTAACCTTCACAGTCTCACGAGCATAGATCTTAAGAAGACGCTAGATATACCACTGTTCCACTCCCAAATTGAAGATGTCAGTCGCCGCCATTAGGGTGGCAAAATCGACCAGGAGTCACAGTGCAGCATAGCGTGAGTGTGGTTTTTTAAGCGGTTTACGGGTACGAATACGGGGTGAGATTAATTTTAACTCATTCTGTGGAATTTTGAAGACGTACATTCTCTGTTGCACGTCTATAAATGCCCATGTTTTTATGATCAAGCGTCGTTAAACTTGACTTGCAGTGAATTACTACCTCACTAGCATCCTGTGAGCTGTATAACTGTCGTAGTAGTTTATTCACTTACTACTGCAGTTCGTTGGTATTGTTAGACCTTTATTTACAGTTTAGTGTAGGCTAATTCTGGCATTATAGAAACCTTTGAGGAATGTATATGAATGTAAGCATACTTGCATTTTTTAACAATAATCCTGTAGCTTCAAACAACTTAAAATACAAAAGTATGATATTGGATGTTCCAAAAATAAGTTTTTTTTATTTTCTCCGTAGTTTGCAGTGTTAATAGCAAGTCAGTGAGGTTTATTTTCAATGACTCTTTATTTGAATGAATCTTTTATTATAAAACTGGGACAAATATTTGATTATTTTGTTGTAGATACATAACTGTCCATGCGATTACAATTTTATAAAATTGTAAAAAGTATGCTCTTTTTCTTTGTTTTATTTGTAATAAAAGCAATTCTATATAAATTACAATCTGTAATTCTTGTAAATTAATCAATCATCTTCCATTCAAAAAGAAATATAGTATAAAATAAGAAAAACGAAAAAGAATACAAAAAATACAAATTATACAAAAAAGTCCAAATTTTAACAGATAGAAACTTGATGTAAATGCAAAGCAGGAATTTTTTCTAATAGAGTACTTGATAGTAAAACTAGTTAACATGATGTGTGATGACACAGCAGAAATGATTTTGAATTTTTTGAATTTTTTGAAGTATTTAATCAGAGTATCTAGGTATTCAGGTGCCCATTGCAAGTATGGAATTTGCCCCCATGTCAGGATACGTCTAACTAGGGTAGTTGTATTTGTTTTAGCGGGAATAGTGCCCCTTGTGAGTATTACCTATGGCACGTGCTATGTCTGCCATACTGTAGAAACTGCTCTGTATTTAACATAAATAGACAATTGAGGGAGAAGTGCAAACTGAGTAGAATGACGAGTTTTGTTGCAATACGCACTATGTAGTAAATATATAGAAGTGGTACAATTGAGAGAAAATTAAAATGATATTCAATTATATTAAGAAGTGAATAGGGCAAACCAAAGAAAAATGAAACTGGAAACTACGTGACAGGTTGAGTCAGAAAAGGACGTCGGAAGCAAATTTTGGGAGTTCCTGAAATATGCTCTAGGAATGCATTTGATTACATTAATTCACTATCCTTTAAAACTACATTTCCGAAATAGTATTTTCGAAAAACGCTTCCTGTAGTCTAAATAAATCAAAAGCGCAAATTTTAAGAATGCATCTCGTATTTTCTGCGTAAAAGCAAGGCAATATTTGAATTCCCGCGCATTCTTGCCACCCTAATGGTGGATATCTCGGGGTTCGATTTGGGGGTACATTTCGTTGCCGGCCGCTACGGGTGGTGAGTCCCTGCCACAAGTATGTACGCCAGAAAACAAATAGTATTTGGAGATGGTATATACATTAAATTTGCTGAGGGCTCTGAACATATTGAACTTATTGACACATCTATTTTATCTGATATATTGTCAAATAATGTTACACAAAAATTGTGTAACATCTGGCTTGAAGCTAATTACAAAATAAATGAAGTTAATTGTAAGCTGTGGTGCATGTCTCTTTTGATGTTTGTTGTTTGAAACTAGTTTCCCGTAAGTCTGTTTTTTTTATGTACAAGGAACATTTTATCAGCTTCTAATTATGATAGGACGCTGAAATTTTCAGGATTTATATATATATATATATATATATATATATATATATATATATATATAGTATATTTAAGCTAAATAAAAATTTTTAAATGAAGTTAACATTTGGAAATTTTTCAACAAAATGTCTTGTTCAGGAGAAAAAATATAATATATACAAACAAAATTGTATCTCATAAAATAATTTATTATTTCGAAAACTATTTTCTCCTGGGTTTACAAAATATTCATATCTTCGTCTAGTAAAAATTTGAACTCTCCAAGTTAAGCATTCTTTGAGAAAATGTTCTTTAAACATCATCCAATTTAACATTAGTGGGACAGGGCATTCAGGGTTCCCTTAAATCCAAACCCTTTCGTAAGAATTTTATCTACACCACACAATTATAATGACTGGCAACAATGAGAAACATTGGAATATAATTTGAAATCTCTGTGTTTCCATTTTGTGAATCCCGTCAAACAAAGAGCGGGAAATTCGAATATCCAATTTTCGCAAATACAGAGAACGAGCTGAAATGGAATCAGCACCACTTTCTTTACAACGCTTTGCTACATACGTGAAAAAAATGTAAAGAAAAAATTGGAAACTTTTTTGAGAAAATACTTGTTTAGAAGTTTAAAAAACTTCCCGTTTCCCGCAAATTACGAAAAAAACTCATATTTTGAAAAATTGAACATGACAGTATTTAAAGATCTGCTTATGATGAACAAATTTCATCAGGCAGAAAATGAGCATTATTGTAGTTACAGGAACTCAGGAAATAATTTTAAATGTTTGCAATTTTTGAAAAATCAGGGATGTAAAATATATATTAACTTTTTGCCTGCTCATAAATATTGATTATTAAGACTAAGTGTTTTCAGCACTCAATTACGAATTAAAAGTATATGTTTCTATTAAAACAACGAAAGTACTTTAAAAATGAACCTGTCAAAAAGAGACGATCAGAATGCATTGCAAAGGTTGGAAAGCGAGGCTGTGTATGGGGGTGCGCGAGTGAGCGCATGTGTGTGTGTGTCCGCAGGCCCGTGCTCCCCAACGTGAAGCCGGGCTACCTGCGCGAGCTGCTGCCCGACAGCGCGCCCGAGCAGCCGGAGAAGTGGCAGGACGTGATGGCCGACGTGGAGCGCCTCATCATGCCTGGGGTGAGGCCCAACGCGTGCCCGCCTGTCCGCCGTAAAACAATAATTATATTAAATCAATATTTGGTTGTGCATGCTTTGTCAATTTTTACCCTGCATCGGGTATGTTTGGCTATTTGATAGCACGCATGTTTTAGTATTTGATAGTGCATAGAAATCCTATCTAATTATACGGATTTTCATAAAAACTCTGATACCACTAGCTGGACACCTTTGGTTCCTTGCAAAGAGTACCATGTTGGAGCTCAATGTTCAAGATACGGACGCCCAGTAATAGCTGTGTATTATTCGTTCCAGAAAAAATGGCCTATACGTCCGGTACAATGGAATCACTACGATAAAGAATCGCGTAAACGGTTGTGTTCTGTCACACTAATAATTGAAAGTTTTAGTTAAAGGGATGTGGAGATAGTTTTGAAAATACGTGTCAATGCCAGCCTTCTCTGTACCTCCAGGTCACTCACTGGCACTCGCCCCGTTTCCACGCCTACTACCCCACGGCCAACTCCTACCCGGCCATCGTGGCGGACATGCTGAGCGCCGGCATCGCCTGCAAGGGCTTCGCGTGGGTAAGTTTCCGCCAATGAAATTTCTGCACCGTATGAAACAAGATATAACAAAAGTAACATTGCACTTTAAAATAACATATGTATCCAGAAATTTTTCTCCTACCGTCAACAAAATATGGATGTATGGAATGTGTGTCATTCAACAGTATTTTAATGTGATTTCCATCACATTTGCACTGTATTAAAAAGTAAACGAAGCATTCTAAATGTAAATGAAATAAAAATTTTACTTACAAAATTAATTGAAATAATTTTCGTATTACTTTTTTTCAATGTGCCGTTTTCGACTTATGCACGAGGACATGTTGCAGCGTAAAGTGTGTTGGCAATTGCATGTGCGCTTGCTGACGTCTTGGTTGCATAAGCTACAAAATTCCAATTTCTCGCCTTGAGTTTATTTGATGCGGCCCTGAGAGGTACTTTTCTATGCATCAGGAGCACATTATCCGTGATTGAATTTGATGTTGTTTTGTATATCGTACAAAATCGCCAACTTCCCTAGCGCTTTATCTATACTAATATATAAAGACAGAAGTGAGTTGTCTTACAACGCGGTAATCTCTGAATGTACTGTGCCAATGCCGATGAAACTTTTGTGCTAACTTCCTTTAAAGGTCTGGTATACTATAGGCTATGATTTGCAACCATTAACCGTAATATATTTACAAAATAATTACTTTTCTCGACATTTTTGGCATAGCTTTACATCACAGATTCAAGAGTGCATTAATTTCAATAGTTTAGCTGTGCGCCACCATAGGATGACGTCTAAGATCTACTACTGATTTCATCAATGTCCAGAATTATTACGAGATTCATTGGACTTTGAATAAGGTTATGTAATGTCCCTGAATGAACGGAGGTGATTTGTAAGTTCTGAACATTGGTGGAGTATTTGGAAGAAATCGGTAACTAAAGTGGTAAAGATGACAGGGTATATGCATTATCCTTAATGCGTGTTATGTACAAAGTGGCTAGAAAACATTGGAGTTTGGATTTGTACAGAAATTGAGGTAGGTTGAGACAGTGCAATGTACAATAATATATAGTTCAGAATATACAGTAATCTACAATGTATTGTATATAGCTATCGTATACATTCTAAACAACCTCTTCTTTTACAGAAATTTGTAAACATTGAATTCCTCTCCCTGTCTAATAATTTACTATAATACTAAATATTTTCTTTAATTCTCCAAGGGACACAGAAAATTCTTAGTGTGATTGAGCCTCTATTATCCGTTGCACCTTTAATCAGTAACTTTACATCACCATTTATGTAATAATTTTCTTCTGGCAATGTTTAATTGTCTGGCTCTCCATTGTTGCCGATTTTCCCTGGTGCAGATTCATTGGTGCAGATTCCTATTCATCGTAATTAACCTGGTAGGATGAATATATTGGGCAACTTTGAGAATGTTATGTCATTTTTTATATTTTTTCAGATTGCGAGTCCTGCTTGCACGGAGCTCGAAGTGGTGATGCTGGATTGGTTGGGCAAGATGCTCAACCTGCCATCCGAATTTCTCGCCAGCTCTGGAGGCAAGGGAGGCGGCGTCATACAGGTACTTTTTACTTTCTCACCCTCGTGAATGTAAGAATAGTCAGTTTTACCGATCCGATGGCCGAGATCGCTAAGGCAGTAGTGTCGTAGCGATCTCGGACCGAAGGGTCGCGGGTTTGAGTCCCGCCTCGGGATTGGTTGTATTTATGTTCGTCCTTTCACCCCTTATCATCACCATATCGTTTCATTTTCACAGTTACCATAACGTTAACTCCAGTAGTGGTCGCTAATGGCCTAGATGTTAATGCGACCTTAAATAACAAAAAATAGAAAGTTTTGTAATTGTGCGCCGGAAAACAGCGAATTTTCGACAGAAAAACTCTTGTTGTCGGGCCCTGGTATCGAAAAAGTGGATAAACCCTGTTTCTATGTATAGTAAACTACTTCCTCTAACATGGGATGTAGCCAGAATTCATGATCCACAGAATATGCAGCGCCGGAGCACGTGGCAGAAATAAGAATAAAGATTTTTCGCAGCTACACGAAATCAAGCCGATTTTTTTCACGGACTGTTTACTGAATTCAATTTAGCAGATCTCGTCTTCCGAATGAAAGATCTTCACTCCATTCTTTCAGATAAATCTGATCTTCGACACGTGAATCGAATGAAGTCAGTTCAGAGTTAATTCTCCCTTGATTGTTCGTAAAGTATTGACGTAATAATACATTTTAAAATACTTTTTGACCTACAATACTTGAAGGTCAAGTTAGAGAAAAATCTTTCTCTGCCTCAAAGTTTTAAGTATAATGTGGAGTAAATAATCTCATTGATTTGGGGAAATAACGAGAATCTGTGTATGTGTAGAATATGATGCTTATTTCCTATTACTGTTTAGTCGTGTGTTCATTTACTCACTGCGGACGATTGCTTTATTGGAGTGGCGTATTTGTGCAGGGGACCGCCAGTGAGTCGACCCTCGTGACGTTGCTGGGAGCCAAGGCTCGAGTCCTCCGCAAAGCGCGCCAAGAGAATCCGGACGTGAACGAAGACGACATTGTATCAAAACTTGTGGGATACACTTCAAGTGAGTACAATCTAAATATCATTAGTTGTGCAAAAGCGTTCTATGAATCTTTTTCATGCCGCAGTTTGTATAGACAATTCTTCAACAATAATCTGCTTAAGCAATAATATATCTTCGACCCATTATAACTAAGTAACTGTGTTAAGGCAAAAGTATGCAATACGGCCAATATTAAGTTTAAACGATTAAATCACATATTAGGCAGACTGTTTGCTTAAAGTTGTATGAATGACTTTAAAAATAATTCTCATAATGGCCCTCACCTATCCTGAAATGCGGGTTATATATTTTAAGGTTTTTGGTAACTATCTGATCATTTAGTACCAACACATGTTCTCACATTCATTACACTGGTTGTTCTTATCTCTTAATTCATGGTTAATTTGATAATGAGTTTTTCCATCCGGCGATGGTCGTGTTCATTACCTCAAAAGCGCTCAAGTAATAACGGACGCTGTTTATACGAACAATAATTGCATGTGTTCACTACGGGGTCACTCAAAGAATCGCATTTGCAAACGACACGTTGACATGTTTGCAATCACTTATGAAAATACTTAATCCAAGTTAATCAGGAACTTCAATGAAAATAGACCCCGTGATTATTTTTAAGTGGCGACTATGAATTTTACCCTTAGTGTTAAATATTGGTAAGTCGGGGGAGGGGCGTCCCGTGTGAGCTTCAGGTCTAAGGTACTGGTCATGGGGAGGTCTGCGTGGTGGCTGAGAACTGAGCGTTGAGACGTGTAAGGTGCTAGGCACGGGGAAGTATGCGGTGAGGCTGAGTGCTGAGCGTCGAGGGGTGTTAGGTGTTGGACGTAGGGTGGTATATGGTTGGTTGAGTGCTGGGTGGAGGGGTGGATGGTGCTGAGCGTGAGGGACGTGTAGTGGGCGGAGGAGAGTAGTGCGTGACGCCGCCGCTGCTGCAGGTCAGGCGCACTCGTCGGTGGAGCGCGCGGGGCTGCTGGGCGGCGTCAAGCTGCGCCTGCTGCCCACGGACGCGAACAACCGCCTGCGCGCCGACGCCCTGCAAGACGCCATCCGCAGCGACCGCCAGCAGGGCCTCATCCCCTTCTACGTGAGTAGTATAAATCTTAAGCATGCCCTGCCCTTTTTATGTTCCTCCAGGCGCCGCAAAATTACAGAATTTAAAATAGTTGAATACATTTACACGCACTACACCACCACACACGTCGGGAGATCAGTCGGGTACTTACATAGTGTTCCTAGTGCGGCGGTTCCCACTGGCAGTAGATGCCTGGTTTGAGAAAACCCCCGCGAGCCGACGTGTAAGTGATAAATCTTGACACTGTTTAAGTAAAAGGCAAGTTTATTTACAAATGTCAGCTCATCAACAAACACAAAAGAAAATAGAAAGACGAGTTGCCAAATGACCTGAAGAAATAGTCGAAAGTTCTCGCCGAGTTGATGCCGCGAGAGGAGGTGCCAGGCAAACTTGCTGTAGATGCCCAAAGATGTGCCTGAAGAACTCGCAGTAGTCGCCGAGATGCCCTAATATGTGCCTGAAGAGCAGAACGAAGAAACCGAGTTTTGTCCTGAAGGATGCAAGGAGGAAGGAAAAACATTTAAAAGAATGAGTGCGGTCCTTGTGCTGCGAGTCCTAAAAGATTCCTTGGAAAGCTCCAATCCGTCGTGCGACAAGGGAATTGTACTTTTTTCTTTGATGCGCGCAGCGACTAACAAATCGAGGAAATTGTGAAAACAATGCGGAACGATGGTCTACAGTTGGAAGTGACTACTCACTCCAGCTTCAACATTTGTGGTCAACCATGGTGATTTTTCATCAGAAACTGAGGAGAAACTTCTTTCGTTCTTTATAAATCAGGATGTCAGTGACGTGTACAGGATAATGAGGAAGGAGCGTGGAAGAGATATACCCAATCCTTTTCTGATTCTAGTCTCCGACTCTAATCTTCCATCCCTCCCAGAAAGGATCTGTTGCGAGTTGTGTAATATTTCAGCAGCATATGCCTGTTTAAATTCCCTTGGTTTAGCCATTCGCGATGAAGGTGCATGGCAGAAAGCCGGGCAAAATGCGTCAAAATAATGCACGAAGCAGAACCCTGCGTCACACCACCGCACTGTGTGAACTGCGAAGGAGCTCAGCAGACAACTCCAACAAATGACCTACCTTTCTGAAGTAGAGGGAGATTCAAAAGATCCCAAGCCCCGAGGTATCCTTTCTCGGGCCAAATGTCGGTACCTGATAAAGAACGCTATAGATATCTGTGGTCCGTCTTCAGTGCCGTGAACAAGCAACAGCGAGCTCGCAATCTCTACCTGCTGCACCCCCAATGGCGCATTTCTGTTTCCAAGTTTCTCCTAGGGACTTCCCTGAGAAGCCCCTACAAGGCGGGAAAATAATCATTCCGAATAAATACAAGTAATAGGGTAAGAAACTTATTCGGGCGTCGAAGTATACCCAACACTCTTCTTAATTAATTAATCTGATTCTGTGCACGTTAACTCTACGGTTGTTAGACCCGTTAGTGTAGTGAATGTTTCCTCCTATTCTATGGCGAGTAGCTATCGTTGTCCCAGCTCTGAAGAGTGAAATATCGATCGTTACCACCGACTTACCTCTCTTACCAGCTGTGTATGCAAAAGAGCTGCACGCATTGTAATTCAGCGTTTGTTCGGGATTTGGGAGAGCAGAAATATCATCACACCAAGCCTATGTGGATTCAGAAGATACAGGTCAACTCTGGACCATATCGTCGAGCTGGTAACAGACGTTTCTTTCTCGTTCGTCTTGAGACAACACCTTGGGACAGTATTATTTGATGTAGAAAAGGCCTACGATATACGACACCACATGAAGTAACGGCATTCAGACTGTCAAACCTTTGCAAACAGAGTATTTGTCGCCTTATATACCAGTTTCGGATTCACGATATGAGGCCAACTTACTTCGATCTAATCAAAAACACTGATGGCTCATCTTCCAATGATGCTGTTGCATGTAGTTTTCATTGTTTAGGATTTCCACAGTGTATTCACTGCTGAGGTGTATGCAATTCACATCACAGGGCTTCCTCATGAGGTGCTGCTAGGGGTGATGTAGTTTGAAGCGTCTTTGGATTGACTACGACACTTTTCACATGTTTTCCTCTTGCGAGGGGAACCCCGTCAGCCAAACCTGTAAGGCGGACCTCTCCCTGGTACATGTCCTTTCTACTCTATCTCTTTCTACTCTAAGGAAAAGTTTAATAGGAGCCGACACATTGTCTGTGCAGTGTCTCTGAGGACGGTGCTCGGCTCCAACGATTCCACGCTCCCAAACTTCTTTTCCTTTCTGTCGAAATGTGGACTTTACCATTTGGTTTGAGAGATAAGAGCAATATTGATTTTTCTGTATATTACTCGGCCCCTATGGAGTCAGGTTTAAGTTTTTTATTAATTTTATTATTATTATTCCTCTAATTCATGAATAAAGATGTTATGAGACGGTTGATTATAAAGTCTTTTCCGGGTAGCAACCATCTTCCTAAGGAGCACATCTAGGGATTGTCGGTGCCTCTACAATACTTTGCACAAAATGTGCACTGTTCTCAATAAAGTAATTTATTACACTTCCCAGTACTTTGAATGACCTGGTAGTTAAGTCAAGTTCTTACACAAATTTTGCGGAACAAATCCCACAACTCCGATAACTATCGGGACGGCCTGTACTTTTACGCTTCACATTAGGCTGATCTCTATTTCCAAACTCTAGTATTTAAGACGTTTCTCTGGCTCCTTATTTAGGATGTTTTGATTGCACAACACAGAAACATCTAGTCCACAAGTTTTTTTCTCCAAATCCTCAATAAAAATATCCGGTTTGTTCCCAGTTATCGTGAGATCAGTTTAAATTTGATGAACTTGAGAAACTAAACATGAGGAATTTTGAGAACCGAGAATAATGAGTGTTCTCAAAGAGTGATCTTCAGTATCTAGAAAAACTGCATCCAATTCTGGCTTTTGAGCCACATAAATGATTGATCTATAGTGATCTGCTTCTTTGCCAATTCTTTTAGATCTTGTCCATGTAGTTGTTGGTCTTTCAACACTTTCTTTAAAAAAAATTTGTTCAGGTGGCTCGGAGCCCCCATCCCGTCTCCCCATTGCTTACCGCCATCTATCAACATGGTAACGTCGGAACCTGGGGAACCTGATAGGTGGTATCTAGTTTCCCGCCGGACTTTAAAGTGGATCCGGAATACTCCGAAAAGCATCCTTCGCCCAATCCTGCCCAAAGGCCGACGCGCCATAGACCCAACTGGTGGGTAGCCGGACGAACCCGACTACGAGGAGCTTAGCATCTGACGGCCTGCACTTTCAAGCTAACGTGAGCGGCGCCGCGAGACTCAGGGTCCGAGTGGTCGTCTACGACACTCCACCAGAGAACACGACAACCTACGCCATGCTGATTCCCCCTGCGGGGCTCCTCAAAGGTGCAAGAGATTCGAATGGAAGTCGACGAACTTTTCTACGAGTATCTCGCGTCGAAGGAGTTTTCGCATCATGTCTATAACTTGTGATTCATAGCCAGATTAATTTTCACTACCGACGAGTGCGTTATTGAGAAGAGAAGAACTTTCTACAGGACCATCGTTTTCAGGTATATTAGAAGGTTTTAAATGTTCGTCATGTGGATATTTCGATCGAAGAACATACTCCGCATTTCCCTGAATGTCAGAAAGTTGTTCTGCTATGAATTTTCTCCAGCTGAGTATGTATTGTCGTTGATTGGCAAGCTTCTTTGAACTTAAAGTAGTTCTCATATTTGGGGTCCGCTCTCTCCATATCTTGCAAACTTCGATTTCTGAGCTCCCATTTTCGCTTTTGCATAGTCAAAGCACCACATGACCTCCTTCAATTCATCCCATGTCCATCTCTGATGATGGCTTCTAGCTACTGACTCTGAGTCCTTGGGACTAACATTCGTGGGATGGCTAGACGTCGACAAGGTGACATTAGCTCGATTTCTGAGCAGGTATTGGTAGAACAAAGTACGTTGATTCATTAAATTTCTTGTTCTATCCATTTCGCTCATTGGTTTTAAGGGTAGTTTCGCAGGATCCAAGTTCGAGTTCACAGATCACTTAACCAATGGGTTATTGCCTGTCATCCTTTACTGCGATCCACAGTGGACTCGGGATATCCCCCCGAAGGGCCCAACAAGGGTCCCTCCGATCGCCAGTCAGCAGTACTAAACCGTTAGGGATTTTTACTGACTGTTGAAGGCAGCCTCCTTCGCTGGTAAATGCAAGGTTCGGGCCTCCACCCTAATCAGTGGCCTGGTGTGTCGACCCAGTTTTTCTCCTGTGCCCTCCATGGGCCGATAACAGGAAGTACAAAAGTTCACGACCCTTCCCTCTCTACTTCCCGCTGGGCATGCAGCCGGCCCTAACACGGAGACAAACGCTGCAGCCGCCCGCAACGGATCAGACACTGCGGTTAACTTCGAGGTGCCTCTTCCGCCATCTTCGTCAAACCTCCTTTTTTATTAAAAGATACCGTTGAATCTCTCTTCTGGAGAACTTCTTCGTCTGAATCCTCACCTCAACTTATTCAGCAAGGGAGGCCCTATCGGTAGATAGGCTACCGCCGGCATAGATCTCAGGCTCACGGGGCTACTCAAGCCCCACCACTAACAACAAGGTCGTGTACTCATTAGGTGGAGTCATTGTTGTTGTTATTATTGTTATTATTATTATTATTTATGATTCTTTGCATTTTCATTGGCCTCTAGGTCTTTAATCTAAATTATACTTTTGGTTTTGATAAGGGGGTTCATCTACAACGATCTTTATGTAGTTTACATCACGATTTTAAATTATTTGTCTTGGACATCAATGAACATAGCAGTCGACGCGCTCCCTAAATCACAATTAATGAAAGTAGCATCTTTTCGCAGGCTGTGGCTACTCTCGGGACAACTAGTTCTTGTGCTTTCGATCCCCTTGAGGAGCTTGGTGTTGTGTGCAATCAAGAAGACGTTTGGCTGCATGTCGATGCTGCTTACGCTGGTTAGTACACAGATAATAGGTTTTTATATGTATTTTCATGATATTTATCCATTACTAAGTTTTTAACATTATTAATATTAAAAATGTACATTTTCAGGATCTGCTTTCATTTGCCCTGAGTATCGATATCTGATGGCTGGAATTGAATATACTGATTCTTTCAATTTCAATCCACACAAGTGGATGTTAGTCAATTTTGATTGCTCTGCTTTGTGGTGAGTTTTTCTTTATTTATTTAGTTAATGTCAAAAAGTGTTAAAATCTATGTGTGACGTGCTATGGGGAGAAATATATTCTATACACGTTTTCGTAATATTCTGATAACCCTTCCCTAACCCATCTATGAATTCTTAATACAGATGAAAATGAGTATTTATGGCGAAGTTTTTATAAGAAAATATTCGCTCCCGTGTAATAAAAATTATTTCCATAGCGAAATCCGATATAGATTTGGGCTGCTATCCCTCATCGTGACCTTTGTCAATGAATTGACTTTCTGCTGCGACAACGTGGAGAAAGATAATTTCAATAACTATATTTCTTACTGAACTTTCGAAAACGTGCGCAGATAGTGAAGTTACATTTATGATCAGAAGCAAAACAAAAGGCCATCATCAAAATTAATAATACTTTCCTTTCTGATTCTCGGTATTCCATACAATGTACCACAAATCTTTGTAAATATGCAAGTAGAAAAAATACACAAATAAAGTAAGCATAATACAAAACTTTCAAAAAAAATTAAAATTAAAAATTATTGGGACGTACTAAAATCATGTAAATTAAAAGTAATGCTTTTATTATTACAATGGGGTGTATTTACACACAGGATACACATTTTCTAATAAATATTCTGTAATTTTACGAGTATATTTTGTTTTCTTTCTCGCGGCTGATATATAAGACTGCCTTCAAATTATGACAACTTTCTAAATATTCTTTAGACACATGAAAACATCTAAAGTGTAATTTTGTTTAAGGAAATTGACGGTTTCATTAAGATCAACTTCGAAATCATTGGAAGCATGTCGCATTTCATTGAGCTCTCACTGAATGCCGTAAAGCGCGATTGTCTCCTTATGCTAGGGATTCATTATTAGTGATATTTTTGGCGAGACATACAAAATAAGGTTATGAGCTTCAAAATACACATAATTAAGTAAAATTGGGTAGGTAAGGAACTATCTAACTAAATGAGCACGGGAAATTTAAGTGTGTTGTCAGAAACTAAGAAGTAATGCATAACGGCAAACATCAAGTAAATGAGGTTGTTTAAATGTTCCATTTTATTAACAAATGTTCTTGAATGTGAATTTTTGTTGGTTCTCTTGCTTATTATACCATAATAAATTTTTTTCTAGGTTGAAAGACCCTGAAGATTTTGCTAGTTTTTTTAACGTTGATCCTCTTTATCTAAAAAACGATCAGAACGGGTCGTATCCCGATTACAGAGTAAGTGTGTGAGATATTCGTTTTGATTATTCATAACATGAAACTGGAATGAGAAATACAATTTTTATTCCTTTCAATAGCATTGGCAGATTCCTCTTGGAAGAAGATTTCGAGCACTCAAATTGTGGTTTGTATTTCGCCTTTATGGTATTGCAAATCTACAGGCACATATAAGGCGACAAATAGCTTTGGCCCATGAGTTTGAAGATTATGTCAAATCAGACTCGCGCTTTGAAATATATGGAGAAGTTATCATGGGACTTGTATGCTTCAGACTTAAGGTAAAATACCTATTTTAGATCATTTGATGATTATGGTGACATCAATAAAAAAATTTATTTACATTCAATATAATAATTGAAAATAATGAAATAATTGTGTAACATCTTATGTATTAATTACTAACATTTTCGCTTTCTCCATACCAACTTATTAGCCATTGCTAACAAAAATTATTTCAAGTTGTGACTTAATTCTACTGATTCATTTCAGTTAAGTACCGGCAATTTTTTCAACGACTCTTTCTTTGTTGCAGGGTTCAAATGAACTGAATGAAACTTTGCTTCGTAGAATCAATAGTCACGGAGTTATTCATCTGGTACCTTCCAAAATCCGTGATACATATTTCCTTCGTTTGGTAATTTGCTCACGATTAACAGAATCTCACGATATCAAACAATCCTGGGATGAAGTATGCAGTTTGGCAGATGAAGTTCTTGCTGAGGAACGACCTGGTAACTGACTTAAGTAATTCCCAGCAAATGGTTGGTATGATAAGTTGAACAAGTTACTGCATCACTGTTGCAGAGGTGTAGTTCTTTTCTGTTCCGATATCTTATTTCATTCCACAATTTTGATCAGGTACATGCACCTCTGAAGCTATCTCCCATGGGACCAAACTTTAAATACTTGAACCAGCTAGCACTAGATGCTCTCTTAACATCAATGATTTTATAGTACATATTTTGTTACGATAGTCATAATTTAATTAATCTTCCAATGTTGCTCAGCATATATTATATTTTCAATGCTTGCGACACAGCAGCATTAATAGTTCTAAGAAGTGGGTTACAATATAGTACCTAATGTTATGGTTAGATATTTAATCTATAAATGTGATAGAATACTAATTCTAAGTGTTTTACGTTTTAAGTGTTAAGTTTCGTAAGTGAAGTGAATGTCTAAATTGCTTAATTACCTACTTCAATGAAAAAGTGTAATGATGTTCTAAATGTATAAAGAAAATATGGTACAAAAAAGACTAATGTATTTAAACTTCCAATGGTTTTAAAAAATATATTGAAAGTTGTGTATATAAGGCAATGTAGTTCATGTGTTTTGTTCATCCCCATTCTTCCACTAGTAAATAAAATCATAAATAAAATACAAAGATGTTTACGTAATGCGCGCTACAGAATGGCCATTATTTAGGTAAAATCGACTCACTGCAAAATAGCCAATAAAATTCTTCGGAAACACACTGAAATAAAAAATAATTTGGAACCCGTGCAGAGAAGAGGTAAATTGCAGTTACTTTTTGCATAGCCAAAGAAATGTAATTGTAACTTTATTTTTAATGATTCTAACTGCAAAGTTGACATTTATTTGGTTGGTAGCTAAATACGAATGTACTCTCGAAATCGCCTGGACAGTCGGCTATGTCATCCTGAAGGTGCGTTTACCCAGCGTTACCCAGGGAGAGTTTCCTGGCCTAATTTTCCGAAACTAGTAAACATGCAAACTCTAAGGAGAGCGATCTCCACGGGACACACAACGTCACAAGAGTTATTTGAAATCTCCACGAGAGAGCAGTGTAAATTCGTTGGTATTGATATCTGATGTCTTTCTCCTGGGAGATAAATAGTATTCCAAGAAAACTAGGAGACGTTTACCTTTTGATCTACTGAAGAGATCTGTGTGCAGTTCTGGCGGAAACTATGTGGTTGGTGAGCCGTGTTGCTACATCTTTAGCAAAGAAAGCTAGCACGTAAGTACAATCACTATAATTTAAATATTTGTAGGGGAATATTGGTGTATTAACAGTCGAATCTCTTCGTTCTCTGGGCTTGCTTCAGTGCATAAGAGGTGTCATTGATGCCCGAGCAACCACATGCAACGGGTAGGATACCTCTCGATCTCGAGCTCCCACTTTCAAACGGAATGAAATAGAAAAGGGACAGTTAGGTCTGTTCAGATATTGAAACAAGCCCTTTCTTCTCTACCAGCAAAATTCGTAATTTTACGAATTATTAATTAAGTTAGCTTCATGACTCGTTTCGTTTGAATGACACTCATAATTATATTCCGAATAATTTAGTTATTTATTTGAGCGACAGGAAATAATTACGACTAATAACCCAGATGTTTCCTACTTAATTTTAATATTTCTCATCCAAAATTATGTCGTGCTAGCTCAGTTAATTGGGTTTGAAGTTCATAATTGTTGCTATTTACGCGGCAACCAATTACTCAATCTGCCATCAATACGGAGTGGCGAGGAATCTGAAAATCTTATCAAAATATCTACTACTGGATTGCACGTAACGAATAATGATAATCAGCATTCTTTTAAAATAACAAATTGGAATTGATTATAATGTAAAATATGATTCTAATAAAAGTTAAACATGAATTGTTACATCGTTAATCCAAAATGAAATTATCTTTGGTAATGACCAGCTCTGTCTATCTTGTAATAATTATAAATAAAACTTGTTTTATTCGCGGATCTTCGCACGCTCTTCACTTTTCAATTCGATGGCGCCCCGTAGAAATAGCGTAGCGTTCCTTCGTCGCAGCAGAATCTTCCTTCTTCATAGTCCTCCGCCTAATGTTCGCGATCAAGTTCAAATTCGCCCAGCGATATTATTACCCGTTATTTCTCTTACTCGCACCACGAGTGGACGCCTATATACGCACTGACTATTACTTTGTATAATTCCTACGTCTTTTCCACAATAACGTTTTATCGTAATATAAGAAACGATAGACTTAATTATACTACAAGTTATTGCATCGGATTTGGTTGTCCATCAACAGTCTTTCCTCCACTTGGTAAAATGTCAGGAGCCGACCCGCTCATTACCGCGTTGCTAGAGAGTGTGTCACTGTTCTTCCTAAAACCCAAAAGCATCAGAACTCTCTTCTTCTTCTTATCCTCAAGTATTTAGGCATGATGCCTGTTACGCCGCTTAGTACTGGTCCTTCCAACGCATTCTTGGACGTCCTATGTTTCTCTTTCCTCTTGGTTGATAATTTGCCATTTGTTTAGGAATGCGGTCGTTGTTCATTCGCAACAGATGTTCTTGCCAAGAGAGTCTGTAGTTAGCGACTTTCTCTATGAGACATTCTATATTTAACTCATTTCGGATTTTTGTGTTCCTTTGTCTATCTAGGAGACTATATCCCGCTACCGCTCTAAGAAATCTCATTTCTGCTGCTTGAAGTCTTGAGATAATTTTTTTTGTCATTGTCCACACTTCACTCCCGTATAAGCAAGTTGGTATTGACATAACATTATAAAATTTGATGAGAGTGTCTCTTCTCACTTTTGAACTGAGAACTCTATATCATCAGAACTCTATATCATCTTTTGTCTAACAAAACAATACAATTTCCGCCTCCGCCCGGTCATTTGCACATTCTCTTCACCTAGCGAAAATGACCTTTAACGCCGGTAGTTTACTTGTCACATAGCGACCGCCCTCGCGATCGTCTTTTGACATCCCTATATCCTACTTCATGTCAATGACATTTTATAAACAAAATGTTTCGTCATTTTGGTACATAACAATATTGTTTTTGTAATGACACATCCACAAAAAAAGAATGAACCAATATTTTAGAATATAAGAAAAGTTTACGCAAAATTCTCCAAATATAAAAAAAATGTGTAAATGGTATTTAAAAATTTAGGGTCCTGCCAGAACGGCATTTCGAGCAGTCTTTTTTAGCATTTAGCAGCCATTTGCATATGTAGCATTTTAATTTTGATTTTGGTGTGAAGAAAAGACTTACGTGTGCAAAGTGGCCATGAAAGACTGAAAGTGTCGGAGTTGGTAACAAAGACTGAGAAGAACGCAGAGCTTCTTCTAAAAAATAGCTTCAGGTTTAGTTTCTAGCTGTGTTATTTAGACTTAATTTGATACTAGACTAGGTTAGATTAGTACCTAACGTGCTATGAAGAGTATTTCAGGAGTGGCGGCTTCGACTTGCAATGTTGCGTCAACAATGCCTCTCCGAATTGAGGGATCTTCGTGATTCTAGAAGAACAAACGAGTGACACACTGAAACACATATTTTGTTTTTTGAACCTTTTTACGCGAGATTCATTTCTTTGTAAAACATTTCCTCAATGTCTGCTTCGTGTACTCGTTCACCTGTGTTGCTGTTTTTACTTTCTCGTATACGTACGTATATACGGAGTAATATACAGAATATAGGGAAAGTTAAGTAATGCTGCGCGAAAAACGGCGGATTTTCGGCACAAAAAAATTCATTGCAGGGCCCTGATAACGAAAAATTGGATAAATTCAGCTGCGAAAGTTAAGAAAACATTTTCTAACATGTGCTGTAACCAGAAACCCTGTTATGTGGCTCCTTTATACCGAAAAGTCAATTGACAACAAAACGTCCGTCCGTCTGTGAACTACTAGCTTCTAAATCCCTTTATTCAATTTTCCAAAAACGGTTTCTAATTTTTTCTTTAAATTTCTTGCCAGAATAGAGTAAAATGTACTTATAAAGGTGGCATAGCTCCGATTTTCAAGATTAACTCTACGATTTCAAAAATTTCAAAAGTTTGATTTTTTCGGCGTCTTTCCACAACTACAAAATTGAAAATAGAGATTTTTCCTCCCAATGAAATTTGTTCTCCAATCGAAAATTGTTGTAAGTCCTGTCCGTCCCGTCCGTCCCGACAGTCCCGTCCGTCCCGTCCGTCCGACAGTCCCGTCCGTCCCGTCCGTCCCATCCGTCCCATCAGTTCTTTCATTAACGTCATGCACATTTTTTTTCAAAATGTTAATAGTTCTCTAATATTGCATGCTACATGTGCATATTAAAAAATAACAAAAACGACTTCTCAAAAACAACTCCAAATTAATTCTTCAAACTATACGTACAGATTCTGCGAATTCCACTCAGATGTCATAAAATTAATTTTGCTGTATTTTGTTGTTTTTTTCATTACACAAATATAATTTTTTTAAGTATCCCTCACGCCGTTAATATTCAAATTTCCAGCGATTTGTAAATTCTACTGCATTTGTGATTTAAAGTACCTCACCATTTTAGGGAGTTAAATTGAGACTACTTCACATCACTAACAGACGGACGAACAGACGGACGAAGAGACGGACGAAGAGACGGACGAAGAGACGGACGAAGAGACGGACGAAGAGACGGACGAAGAGACGGACGAAGAGACGGACGAAGAGACGGACGAAGAGACGGACGAAGAGACGGACGAAGAGACGGACGAAGAGACGGACGAAGAGACGGACGAAGAGACGGACGAAGGGACGGACGAAGAGACGGACGAAGAGACGGACGAAGAGACGGACGAAGAGACGGACGAAGAGACGGACGAAGAGACGGACGAAGAGACGGACGAAGAGACGGACGAAGAGACGGACGAAGAGACGGACGAAGAGACGGACGAAGAGACGGACGAAGAGACGGACGAAGAGACGGACGAAGAGACGGACGAAGGGACGGACGAAGGGACGGACGAAGGGACGGACGAAGGGACGGACGAAGGGACGGACGAAGGGACGGACGAAGGGACGGACGAAGGGACGGACGAAGGGACGGACGAAGGGACGGACGAAGGGACGGACGAAGGGACGGACGAAGGGACGGACGAGACGGACGTTTTGAAAAAAACAACTTTTTCGGTATCAGGTGACACCAAAACATGTATTTCCGTTGAAATCTCAAAATCGATTTTCTAGATCATTATATAATTTTCTCTGTACTACGTAATTACTCCAGTATATACGTATGTATACGAGAAAGTAAACTGTTGCTAAATGAGGAAAATGTCGTGTATCACGCGGGAAGGGCGGAGCGGAGCAGGGCAGGACGGGGCCAGGTGAGGTGGGGCTGTGCATGGCGGGGTGGGGACGGGGCTGAGCGTAGCGCGGCGGAGCGGAGTGTGGCGTGGCGGAGCGGGGTGCAGGGCAGGGCGGAGCGCGGCGGAATGGAGAGGGGCAGGGCGGAGACAGGTGTGGAGGAGCAGCGCAAGGCGAGGATGGACGTTGCTGACCAGATAGCGGCGGGGCGGGGCGGAGCGGATCGGGATGGGGGCAGCAGGGTGGGGACAGGTGTTGTTGGAGCGGCGCTGATTGGATCGCGACTGGGTGAAGCTTGGCGGGGAGGGGCGGGAGGGAGCATGGCGGGGACAGGTGTGGAAGAACGGCACAAGGCGGGGCTGGGCGGATCGCGGCGGGGTGGAGCACGGCGGGTGTGGCGGGACGTGATGGGACTAGACATTGTGGGGCGAGGAGGGGTGCGTCGGGTCGCGGCGCGAAGGGGCGGGGCGGGGGCACGGAGCGGCCTGCAAGGGCCGGCGGAGTGCACTCGCCGCGAAATGGCGTGTGGAAGAGGCCCGCTGAAGAGACGGACGCGGGGGGCGGGCGCGGGGTGGGGAGCGCGGGGGGCGGGGGGGGGGGCGGCTCGGCGCTTGGCAGCGTGCCTGAAGGCTCGCGAACGCCCCGCGTGCGACTTCCGCGCCCGCCCACGCCTTGTAAACAGAAGGCGGGAGGGGGCGGGGCCCCGACGATGCTGCTGGTGGAGGTGCGAGCGGTGGAGAATGTGGCGAAGATGGAAGCGGCGGCAGGGGGTGAAGGAGGTGACGAAGGCGCTAGAGAGAGAGAGAGAGAGAGCAGACGTTTGCGAACGTGGATACTGGAGCCTGAGGAGGGGGCGATGGCGATGGCGGAGCAGGGGGAGAAGGGAGGAAGGAGGAGAAGAATTGAACGAGCAAGTGGAGGTCATCAAGGTGGGGGTGATGGCGGAGGAAGTGACAAAGGTGCGAGCGGAGGGGACGTCGTTTGCGGAGTCGGATGCGTTGGCTGATATGAAAGCGGAGGTGAGGGCGAAGGCGATTGCGGAGGAGGGCGAGAAAGGAAGGAAGAAGGGAGGACGAAGGCGAAGAAGTTGAACGAGCAAGTGGGGGTCATCAAGGTGGGGGCGGTGGCAGAGGAAGTGACAAAGGTGCGAGAGGAGGGTACGGCATGTTCGAAATCGGAGAAGTTGGCTGATGTGAAAGCGAAGGTGAAGGTGATGGCGATGGGGAAGGAGAAGGTGGCGAAGACGGAGGAAACTTTTGCAAATGTGGTGGAGGTGTGAGCGATGCGATGGTGTAGAAGGCGCAGACGAAGAAATTGACAAATGCGGTCAGCAGGGGAGAGTGCGGTGGCGGAGAAAGTGATGAAGGTGCGAGAGAGCGCGTCAACGCATCAGTTGGCAGATGAGGAAGCAGAGGGGTGATGAGGGCGGTGGCGGGGGAGGAGAAGGTGGTGGCGAGGACAGTCAGGTAGACGTTTGCGAAACTGTGATGGACTTGAGCCGATGGCAGTGTGGCCCAGGAAGGGGCGACGGCAGACGAGATAAGTGAGGTGTGAGTGAAAGCGCGGCATATCTGCCGGGGGGCAGAGAAACTGGCTGTTATGACAGCGGTAACGAGTGGAGGCGAAGGCCTTGGTAATGGCTGAGGGAAGGTGATGGTAATGGCTAGGGGACGGATTTTGATGACCTAAAATATCGATAAAAATGATCAATAAAATGCTCTTAAAATGCGATAAAAAGGACTAAAACCAACGAAAAATGACGTAAAAAATCTTATCAAAACCAGTTCGGATGAACAACTCAAGCTGTTGGATACGTTTCTGATGTAATCGGGCTTCTTCCATTCGTTCGAGTGAACTCAGCATGCAAACTTTTGGTTTGGACTGTTCTTTACCAGGAAATCTCTTTCGTTATCCCGAAATCGACCAAACCGGCAATGGCGTTGATGTACGTAACAAGAATTATATACTCACAATGACTGTCAAAACAATTTCGGATCGAACAAATAGAATAGGTTACTGAGTAATTTTGTGAAGAACATTTGCACCTCATAAATATTACTTGAAGTAAGTACCATTAAAAATGACATTAAAATCGATGAAATCAGCAAAAAATACGTTAAAAAATACGGGAAAAGGGAAAAATGACTTATTAGTCGAAATCGACAAAAAATGTCTAATAATGACCTATAAAAATGGGCCATTTACTTTTGTTATAACATAAAATGAATTTATATTCTAAATGGCATTGTTCTATGGTGAAAAGAAAAAAATGACATTTCATTAAAATCCGCCCCCAGTAAAGACATTGGCTTTTTTGATTGATTGATTAGTGATTCCGGACGCTTCAACTACGAAGGTTATTTGTTCCGTAATTGTAGTGCATATTTTTCCTCAGGATGTGGCGGTGAACTTCCCTAGCTAGATGTGAGAACCGGTGCCGACCTACCGTCGGCTAGCGGGGTTTTCCCCTAACCAGGTATCTCCCACCGCCCGTGTAAGAAAGGGGTGAGATTGGGACAAGGAAGAAAAAGGAAAGATCGCGCTCGGTCCGTGACCCGTTTTTTAGCGTACTGTTCCGGCATTCGCTTGGTATTGAAAGGAGAAATCACGGAAAACTACCGATCAGATTAGCCGGCCACTAGAATTCTCTTCCAGACAACGACTGAATTCAACCTAGCTAGTTAGTTAGTATCGAAAAACCTACCACTGTCGGTCCTTCCGGTCAAAGGAACTGCAGTGACATCAGATGATGAGCCATCTCTCACGGTATGTCATTGGCGAAGGAGGGTGCGATGGTGACAATGCCATTCACCATTGCCATTGGCAGCGGAAGAGGTAGTTTTGACTGAGGCGAAGTTAATGAGGAAGAACGGGAGCAAAGGTAGCGTCGACGTGGGCAGTGGATGAAAAAACGAGTCGGGGGCCGCGGCAGTCTAAAGCTGGGCGGAGGTGGGGGCGTGTGGGAGGAAGCAGATGTAGTGATGCTGGGAGTGGATACGGTGGCGGGGGTGTTGACTACAGCTGCGCGACAGGCCAGAGTGGCAGTGGAGGCAAGAGAGAAGGATCAGCGAAGAATTTAGCGGCGGTGGTGGCTGCAGCAGCAGCGGAGCCAAATTCTACGGCGTTCGAAGTGGCTGTGGTGGCGGCGGTGGTGGCTATCTCACGGGTGGACGTGGAATTCGGCACGGCTGCAGCGTTTTGGTGGCGGAGGAGGCAATAGTAGTGGCAGCAAGGTTTGGCGATGGTGGTGGCGTGATTGATTATTTTCGTGTTTCATAGCACATCAATTACTAAGATATTTAGTCCCGTAAGTGTAGTGCACTCGTAAGTTGTTTTTTTCCTTGAGAGGTGACGGTGATGAAAACTGGCGCCTACCTATACGTCGGCTAGCGGGGTTTCTCTCAACCAGGTATTTCCCACAAACGGGCACCACCCCAGGTGGGACAAGCACTAAGCTCCCGACCGGTCTCCCGGCACATGTGGTAGTGCATTGCATGTAAGTGTATGTGTGCGTAAGGACAAGGAATTTGAATGAAAGATTGCGCGCGGTCCGTGGTCTGTTTGTTAGGGTACTGCCCCAGCATTCACCTGGGGTTGATCGGAGAATCTACGGAAACTATGAATCAGAGCAGCCGGAAGCTAGAATTCTCCTCCAGGCAGTAGGTGAACTCGACCCAGCTGTCTAGCTAGCGTCGAAAATCCCGCCACCGTCGGGACTCGAACACAAGGAACTGCCGGTCAGACCGGGAGCGGTAGCTCAGTGCATCAACTGATGTCACTGCAGCGCCTCTGATTGGGAGGTTCTAGGTTCGAGTCCAGACGGCGGCAGGATTTTCGACACTAGCTTTTCAGCAAGGTAGAATTCAGTCGCTGTCTCGAGGAGAATTCTAGCGGCCGGCTGCTCTGATCGGTACTTTTCCGTGGTTTCTCCGATCAACAGCAGGTGAATCCCGGAGCAGTACCCTAACAAACGGGCACGGACCGCGCGCGATCTTTCCTTCCTCTTCCTTGTCCTGTCCTATCCTCTCCCCTTACACACACGTACTTACACTTGCCCCCCCTGGTGGGAGAGTCCTGGTTAGGGAAAGCCCCGTAAGCCGATGGTAGGTCGGCGCCGGATCTCCATCCAGCGGGGGAAGATCTACCTCCATCGCCATCTACGGAGAAAAAACATGGACTACAGAAACGGGACTAATGACCAAAGCAGTTGACGCGCCCGGAAACAGGCAAAAATGAATCAGAAAACTGCCGGTCAAAGGCGCTGCAGAGACAATCATTTGATGACCTAAGCCCCGTAAGGCGGTCCGAGTTTGTGGCGGCAGCAGCGGCATCAACAGGGCGTCAGCTGACTTTTCGTGACATTGGGGGCACTGGCCGTAGAGATACGAGTGACTTGTTGGGTGTGGCAGTGGGGCGGCGACAGGGGTTGTTGTGAAGAGTATTTTATCAGCATTTTTATCAGAAGTGATTGTGACAGGAGGGGTATCAACAAAAGGGGACAACAACAACATTGGTGGCGGTGGCGGTACTGGCGGTAGAAACCCGTTCAGCTGGTTATTGGTGGGTATGGCTAGCCTTCGTGTTGGATGGCCGGCTGCAGAGGTCTTGACATTAGTAGTTGCAGTGGCTGAGACAGGATGAAACCAACAATGTTAAGAGAAAACGTCCTAATTCTGGATTTTTATTATAGCGGGAACCTTTGGAAAAACGCAGAGAGAAATCGCGAATTGTTACCGGGAGCGGTGGCTCAGTGCATCAACTGATGTCACTGCTGTATCTCTGACCGTGAGGTTCTGGGTTCAAGTCCCTACGGCGGCAGGATTTTCGACTCTAGCTTTTAAGCTACATTGAATTCAGTTGCTGTTTGGAGGAGAATTGTAGAGGCCGGCTCCTCTGATTGCTAGTCTTACGTGGTTTCTCCAATCAACACCAGGCGAATGACGGAGCAGTACCCTAACAAACGGGCCACGGACCGCGCGTGATCTTTCCTTCCTCTTCCTTGTCCTATCCTCACCTCTTAGACACACACTTCACTAACATACACTACACTAACACACATGCCGGGAGAACGGTCGGGGACTTAGAACTTGTCCCGTCTGAGGTGGTGCCCCGCTGGTGGAAGACACCTGGTTAGGGAAAACCCCGCTAGTCGACGGTAAGTCGGCGTCGGATCTCACCATCCAGTAGGGAAAAATCACCGCCACCTTCCGACGAAAAAAATAGGCACTACACTTACGGGACTGATGACCTCAGAAGTTGACGCGCCCGGAATCACTAACAGTCAATCAATCGTTACTTGTTGTAGTTTCCCAAGCAATACAATGTGATCATCCATGGGCGGAGTGAGGGAACGTCGTTATCAAAGCGAACATACGTCTCACGGAAGGATCATTGTTAAAAAATTGAGCAAAAGAACCGATGTAGGTGAAGTTTTATTTGTGAAGAAAATTACAAACTTCGAACAAATTACCTGCATCTCCGCTGCAGATTTTTTCTCAGAAAGTGAAAAAATTTGAAGTATAACTTGTATTTTTTTAACAGTATGTTTACATTAAAATTAACTAATTTATATTATCATTATTTTATATTAGTATGTGAAGGGACAGATACGTAAACGGATATGTAATTATAATTACGGAGAATGAAAATAAATGTTAAAACATTTTATACGGACTATAGAGAAAAACACATTAAGATTTACAATTACATAAAGGAAACCTTACAATAAAATGTTGTTCAGACGTTTCTTATTTAGGATTAAACTTTTATGTTCTTCTAAGTGTTTTGATACATTTTCTATACAATTGAAAAAGGGTGAAGGCTGAAATTTGACAACTGTAAACGCAACCAGCGGAAATATTTGTATGTACTTCTAAGTAGCATAATAAATATTCTATTTAAGGGGAAAAGGGCGACGGCTGACATTTGAACACTTAGAAAACGCAACCCCCGGAAATACTTATATGTTCTTCTAAGTATCTTAATAAATATTTAATTCAATTGAAAAATTGACAACTGAAAACGCAACCAGCGGAAATACTTGTATGTACTTCTAAATAGGATAATAAATATTCTATTTAATTGAAAAAGGGCGACGGCTAAAATTTGAACACTTAGAAAACATAACCACAGGAAATACTTGTATGTTCTTCTAAGTAGTCAGTAAATTTTCTATTCAATTGAAAAAGGGTGACAGCTGAAATTGGACAACTGTAAACGCAACCAGCGGAAATACTTGTATGTGCTTCTAAGTAGTATAATAAATATTCTATTTAATTGACAAAGAGCGACGGACGAAATTTGAACACTTGGAAAACGTAACCCCCGGAAATACTTATATGTTCTAAGTATTTTAATAAATATTCAATTCAATTGAAAAAGAGCGACGGTTGAAAATTGACAACCGACAACGCAACCCCCGGAAATACTTATATGTTCTTCTAAGTATCTTAATAAATATTCAATTCAATTGAAAAAGGACGACGGTTGAAAATTGACAACTGAAAACGCAACCACCGGATATACTTATATGTTCTTCTAAGTATCTTAATAAATATTCAATTCAATTGAAAAAGGGCGACGGTTCAAAATTGAGAACTGAAAACCCAACCACCGGAAATACTTGAATGTACTTCTAAGTAGTTTAATAAATATTGTATTTCATTGCAAAGCAGCGATGGCCGAAATTTGAAAACATTGAAAACGCACGGAAATACTAGTATGGACTTCTAAGTAGCGTAATAAATATTCTATTCTATTCTACTAAAAAAAGGGCGACGGCAGAAATTTGGCAGCGGCGGCGGCACAGGGAGTAGCGCCGCGAGCGGCCGAGGGCGGGCGCCAGTGGTGGGTGCGGCGGCGGCGGCGGCGGCGTTGGCGGCGGCGGCGGGGGAGCCAACCAGGCCGGACAATCGCCCTCGCGCTAAGATTAGACAACAGAGGCGGCGGGCGCGAGGACGCGGGTGCGGGCGAGGAGCGCGACTCCGTGCGCTGGGCCAGGAATAGCACGCGCGCCGCGCGGTGGGCCCGCACGCCCTTCTGGATGGCGCAACCGCTCCGGTCGCTCCGAGACAGCGTGGCCGCGGTCTCTGCAGCGGCCCTGACCGGGAGGTCCTGGGGGTTGAGTCCGAGCAGTGGCGGCTTTCCACACTGGTTGCGTAGCCAGGTCGGATTCGGCCACCGGGAGTGGTGGGTCAGGGCGACATTTCTCACTGCAGTGTCTCTGACTGGGAGGTCCTAGGTTCGAGTCCCTATGGTGACAGGATTTTCAATAATAGCACCGCGAGAGATGGCTCAGAGCATCAACTGATGTCACTGCAGTGCCTCTGACCGGGAGTTCCTAGGTTCGAGTCCTCATGGTGACAGGATTTTCAACAATAACTACGCCGTAATCATTTGCTGTCTGGAGGAGAATTCGAGCGGCCGGCTGCTCTGATCGGTTGGTTCGTGTGGTTTCATCGACCAACACCAGGCAATTGCCGGAGCTGAACTCTAACAAACGAGCCATGGACCGTGCGCGATCTTTCCTTCCTCTTCTTTGTCCTATCCTCTCGTCTTACACTTACAGGAACTACGCTATCAGTCGCACAGAATAATGCCATAGAAGTCAAGAGCCTAGAGCTGGCCTCAACTCGGATGGTGCACTACTGAAGGAGATACTTCGAAGGGGAATCTTTGCAAGCCGCCGTGTAGGTTGGTTTCGGTTCTCACCATCCGGCGGGGATAGAACACCGCCCTTCCCAAAAAAGAGTTCAGCACAATAACATGACTAATGAACATAGTAGTTGATGTGTACGGAAACATTAATCAATCAACAGCGCCACCGCCGTGAGTTCAAGCATGTTCCTCACGACTTGTGTGGGAAGGCGGTGACAGCGACGACGGCGGAGGTGAGGGTGGGCATGTTGGCAGTGACGAAGGAACTGAGGGCAATGTTGAGAATGGAGGGGGAGAGAACGTGAAGAAAGAGATGATGACCTAGTTGTAGGCGGTGAGGGTGGAGGTGGAGCTTAAATAGGATGTGAGGGTTGAGATAGAGGTGGAGGTGAGGGCAGAGGTGAAAGTGGAGGTGAGAGCGGAAGTGAGGGGGGAGGCGGATGTGATTGCGGATTTGAGGGCAGTGAGAGTGGAAGTAGGGCCAGAGAAAAGGGTTAAGATGGAGGTGGATTCAGGAATGAAGGTGGATATGAAGACGGAAGTGAGGGCCAAAGTGTGGGCGGGGGCGTGGGTGGAGGCGAGGGCGGAGGCGAGGGCGGAGGCGAGGGCGGAGGTGAGGGCGGAGGCGAGGGCGAGGGGGGGCGTGGAGGCGAGGGTAGGGCGGAGGCGAGGGCGGAGGCGAGGGCGGAGGCGAGGGCGGAGGCGAGGGCGGAGGCGAGGGCGGAGGCGAGGGCGGAGGCGAGGGCGGAGGCGAGGGCGAAGGCGAGGGCGGAGGCGAGGGCGGAGGCGAGGGCGGAGGCGAGGGCGGAGGCGAGGGCGGAGGCGAGGGCGGAGGCGAGGGCGGAGGCGAGGGCGGAGGCGAGGGCGGAGGCGAGGGCGGAGGCGAGGGCGGAGGCGAGGGCGGAGGCGAGGGCGGTGGCGAGGGCGGATGCGAGGTCGGAGGCGAGGGCGGAGGCGAGGGCGGAAGAGAGGACGGAGGAGAGGGTGGAGGCAAGGGCGGAGGCGAGGGTGCAGGCGAGGGCGGAGGCGAGAACAGAAGTGTAGGCAGATATGAGAATGGAGATAAAGACGGAAGTGGCTTAACGGGTTTCCAAGAATTGAATATATCACAGTACTCTACATTTACCTTGCGCCGTATTTACCGGTCGAAAGTTTAGATCGCAATCAAAATTCGTGTTAACGTCATGGGAATGTACTACTCGCGCAACTTTTCTTGAACGATGGGTTGCAGAAATGCGGGCGGAGTGGGGGTATTAGTTACAAAGTCGGCCATTAGAGTATTTACAGTAATGCCAACTTCTGGAAAATCAAAGTCAAACCTGCTACGTGTGCGGCCAGGTCATCGTTCTGGGTAGGCAACAGCAGTGTCAGGAGATAGGAGTTTTAGGCGCCTCCCTTGAAGGACCTGGACTTGCCTCAGCCATTTGTTAAGGTAATGGTAAAAAATCTGAACAGAAGTTCTCGACTATAAAAGCAACTTGTTTTGACTAGCTTCTGTTTCACACTAACCAAGTTTTAATGCTTGGAATGTTGTCATCAATGCTTGCTGCGAGCTTTTGTCATCAACTGTTTCTTGCTCAATGGCGGGGGAAGTATGGTCATCGTTCAAGTGTTTTGACAACTGCCCGGAAGTGTTTTTCAAATAAACCATTTTATTACGTTTTGTGCCGACCTGGATGGCCGAGGTGGCTAAGAGCGAGTACCGACTCAGCGCTTCGGTCCGAAGGGTCGCGGGTTCGAGTCCCACCTTGGACATGGTTGTTTGTCCCTTGACTTTGTATGTGTTGTCGCGCAGGGCCTCGCGTTCTGCTGACCCCAGATCAGAGGAGCCTGCAAGTGTGTTGGTCTAGTGTATGGTCGAATATGCGTCCATCGGGACGTAAAGGGTAACAGGCTATTGGCTGGATAAAAGCCCTAGAAAAAATTACGTTTTGTATTTTACATTGATGAACCGTCGGCTCTTTGAGATTTTCAGATTTCAGATTTAGGCAATAGCACAGATTAATATCGATGAAGGAAACTTAATGGAGAGGCACTAGATGATTGAATGGTGTACGATAATTTAACATAACATGAGAAAGGGCGCTAGTGTTGTTTACAGACAGACCGACGAACAAACATATGGATAGACGTTTTGAAAAACATAACCCTTTTACGGTTACAATGAGACCCCGAAACGAGTATTTCCGATAAAATCTCGACATAAAGTTCCCGCAGCATTACGTTACTTTCTCTACACTGCGTAAATCACTCCTTCTGTTCGCTCATACATGCAGAAGAAAGGGAAAAGAAGTCATGAGATAAGAAGTGTAGTATGCAGTTTTGGATGGCGAAAATTCATTAGTCGGATCTGGAGAGATGATGAATTTTCAACTAGATAACCAGCTGGACCTATGCTGAGGGAAGATACTCTTTGGTGTATCGGATATGGGCGTGACTAGATTCCATAAGGATGGATCATCTTTTAACCCTTTAATCGGAACATTTCCGATCCTAAAGGTTCCTTCGGGAAGGAGAATGAATCTGTTAAGAAAACGTTTTTACATCTCTGGTCCAGTGCAATGTTGCAAGGAAGTATCATCTCGTCCTTACTAAGAGAATAATGCATTGCATAATGCGTCTTCATTTGCCTCGTCCTATACAATAATACATAAAGGGATGGGAATTTATCGCGACCTGTCCATTAACGCCCAAAGTAACTGAGATTCCAGAACAAGATGTAGAAAGTTTTCAATTTTATTTACATTTGTATTGTAATTTATTTGAACGATAGTCCAAGGAGTAGAAACTCGTCGATCCCCAATTACATGTGTCTCAGAACAAATGTTATCAAATTTGAAGGGGTAATTATAACCTTTTGACAATGAGCATATAGTAGGAAATTTCATATAATGAAGAAATTGCACGAGGTTCATTTGCCCTTGACTGTTGTGCAACTTTATACTTTGGTGTTTGGCGGTTTTACGATTTCTCTTCGCCTGGATCAGAACGTGCACAGCCGAACACCAGAGCATGTGGGTTGCCTACTAAGCAGGGGCAACTTTCACACGAGTAATTTCGTGAAATTAAAGTTCTCACCCGTTGCTCGTTGGAGCAAAAGTGATTATCAGTGTCATCCCCTACATATCTTAGAAGTTTGTAACATTTATTCTAAGATTTAAACGTTAAATTATTCGTCATTGTAATAAATGTATTCTTTGATGAGCATTTGGCCAATTCATCGGGCGGACATATATTGTTGTAAACCACGGTTGTTGTAAACCACGTCTAATTTATTTTAAAATTATGTATTATAATATTATTGTTCCATGGATAAACACAATTCACATATTTATTGTTACGTGGATTAAATTCAAGAGCTTTTATACCCTCTTGTCAATCACATTCATAAACCTCATCGTGACATGTATTTAACTCATCAAGTACCAATCTGAACTACAAATTAAGTCCGCGACCCAAGTGGCGGACTTTGAAATATTGCAGCAGTTATAATCATAATTGGAGCGAATTTGTGGGTTAGATTTTTGCATTATTCCTTAATCCTTAAATTGATGACTGTGGCCAAATACTTGCATTATCTAGAATAAATGATAACATAATGTTTATCAAATCTTATTTTGATTAAACATTTAAAATTATTACGGTGCTATGGTATTATTTCAAATGACACAAAATGAGTACCTTACGTGAACATATCAATCTTCTGATGCACTATATAATATGTTTTATCATACTGCATTGCGGATATAATCTTGATGATTTTTCTGCCGTTTGTCATTCGTCCTCTTCATATCTTTCATATCGATATATGTCGATCTTTTCCTTTATTTCGCCATTTAAAAAATCTTTACTTCGCCATTTTAAAAAACCTTTATTTCGTAAAAGAAAAACTTTTCTCGTTAGTAGTTCTCGATATCTAAGGCATCAAAACTCAGCTTGGGGGTTCTGTTGAATATGCCCTGGCCAGAAGCATGCATTTAGCGATATCGACTTAATCAACAAGTAGCATTCCGGAATTGATAAACTTACCTCTGTTTCGATTAGGATGTCTATGTCCATAGAGAATGTACAATTCACAAAATTCTTAAAATTTGAGCTGATCAGAAATACGCGTTCTTAAAAGAGAACGCTTGGTGTTAATGGTTTAAAAGGGCAAATATGTTAACCATTACACCAGAAGAAATTTAAACGTGTTTTTTTATCTTCATCGTTTGAGTTTCACAATACTGAATCCTCCGGTTACTTTTGTTCAGATGCGAAAACGGAATGACTATAGATAAAAGAACTTAGGTTTTTACTTCAGAATTTACAGTGTGGACTTGTGTCTAGCCACAGTAATGTATGCTTTCTGTCAGTTTTCACCGTCACGTTTTAACGGTTTTCCATTAATTTTGTTATTGCCACAGAATTTCAAACTACGCAGTTTGCTCCAATGGCGCAGTTGGCTGCAAGGAGCAACCAGAAATTACGTTCACGACCTTCGCGTACGACATTCGCTTTTTCCTTGAGATTTGAAGACACCTCACAACCAACGCGTTAGCTAAAATATAATTCAGGTTGTTACTATACATATTAATTTTTCAATTGACTCGGAAAGCTAGTATCACAGAACAGGTAAGATCATGTCATGAATTGAACGCATGTACAGATATACTGCAACAATATCATTAATAATAATAATAATAATAATAATAATAATAATGCTAAATAATAATAATATTGCTAAATAATAATAATATCTCTAAAAATTATAAAATGGACTAATTTATAATTATATGATTATTTTTTTTATTTTGTATCGATTTTCTCGGAAGCGTCTTTTTAACTAGTATTACTACTGCATGTTTGACTGTTTCTTCATATTTTAAACTATGTTTAACATTTTAAAATGTTGTGCATTTTACTCATGGAATTTTTAATATTAATTTCTTATAAGTCATTAGACATACACCTTTCTAAAAGGTTGTGAAATTGAGCTACATCCATTAATTTACTCTGCTAGTTTATCTTGAGGTCATCACCAACAAAGTTAAAGACGAATATCATCACAGTTTAGCTTAGAGCACTGCCGCTGGCTCTCTAGCTACTCTGACCGGGAAGTCCTAGGGTTCCAATTCCGGCAGCGGATGGATATTCGACACTAGCTAGATAGCTAGGTCGAATTCAGTCGCTCTCTACAGGAAACCTCAGCGGTCAGCTGCTCTTGTTGGGAGTTTTCCGTGATTTCTCCTAAAACCAAGCGAATGCCGGAGCAGCACCGTAAAAAACGAGACAGACCTAGAGCAGTTATTCCTTCCTCTTCCATGGCTTATTGTGCCTCCTACTCACATATACTTACAATTATATACAAATTGCCACTCATGTCGGAAGCTTAGAACTTTTGCCGAGAGGGGGCAGTACAAAGCTGAGGAGGGGGAAATATTGTGATCGACGTACACGTCGGTGCAGACCATCCAGGAAGGAACACCGCCATTTTTCTGGATATAACATGGACTATGCATGCGGGACTAATGATCATTGCATGTTGGGAACCCGAAACGTCAATCAGTCAATCAATGAATTAAAGATGAATTAAAAATTAAATCTCTTAACTGTGTTGAAAGAAAGATACAAACAGGCAGAGAACGAAGACTCCGATAATACTAAGTAGAGCAACTAGTCTAGATGCTATGATGTTTTAAACAGTGTGCTTTGATTGTGATTACTTCAATTTTGTGTGATTCTGTTGTGTTTCTAAGCAGACGAACGTTGTGAGTCACTCATTCGAAAAGCTCATTTACACGACTTGGAAGTTTGACAGTTGGAATTCATTCAATTCGTTTAAAAGTTTGATCTTTCAAATACTACATAAAAGTTGGCAAAATTTCAAAACTTGTCGTCCTATAAAACACGCAGGAAGCTTGTCAGACGTTCGTAAAAATTAATTTATACGCACGTCTCAATCTGGAAAATAACTTGGTAAAACGCAAAGAAGTTTTGCTGTATGCTATATAATATATAAGTCAATATATTACTTACGTTGTGTTATTTTGCTTCTAGAAAGAATATTTGCAATCCGAATCTGTATCTGGCATCACTGTCATTTAAATATACTATACACGTTTTCTACTTATATTTATATCATTTATATCATTTATATATTTATTATTTTATATTATATTATATATTATTATATTTATATGTTTATATATAATCAATTTCTATTCTCCCTTGACAGTGCATCCAGGTCTTGTTCATATCAGCTGTTTCTCTGTCCCAACGTGTTTGGACAAAGTAGTGGAGAGTTAGGTTAACTGATCCACTTTTTTAAAATTTACTTTATAATGTTATTTACTTGACCTATACACGTGAAATTTCGTATGATTTCAGCAAGGCGTCCTCCTTATATTGTAGGAACAAACATCATCAAACATCAATGTGCCTACAGTTGTCAAATATAGAATGTTTTACACATGTGCAATAGGACCTAACCTAACTAGTAAGGTTAACAGGACCGGAAATTGAAAAAAATTGTCCAAATAACATTGACGTTTTAATGAAAAAAATTCTTATACACATTGCCATAATCTTTTTCTACACATAAATAGAGAAAATGCTTAGCGAAGATTGTACTCTTCCGAATTTGATTATCAGCGTTGTCATTCTACATATGCCATCCAGTGGAAGAATGCAGGAATCACTTCCCACCAACGTTTAAAAGCGTGGAATACTTAGCCTAACTGGTCCAGTTAACCTAACTCGCCCCTAGTTCAAGAAAACGACGTAATATTGCAGTACAAGCGAAAGGAGATACCAACGTTATTCGTTTTAAGTATTCGTTGTCACAACTGCTTTAACTCATTGCCAGTTCATAGCAGTTGACTGTATTAGATTGCTGATCATGAACATGTTATCATCAATAGTCATTTTTAACTGATAATAGTAGCTAACTGTTATTCCGATAGCTGTTGTAGAATAAGAGCAGTTAAACCCATCTCTTCTCTGGCCGGAAGGTCCTAGGGTTCCTGCCCGGACGGTGGCAGAATTTTTGACACTAGCTACAGAGCTAGGTCGAATCTAGACGCTGTCCGAAGACGAATTCTAGCGGTCAGCTGTTCTGACCGGTAGTTTTCCGTGGTTACTGCGATTAACACCAAGCAAATGCTGGAGTAGTATTATTCTAACAGAAGAGCCATCTACCGCATGTGATCTTGCCTCTTCTTCTTCCTTGTCCTATCTTCACTCCTTACTTACACACACTTACACTTACATGCACTACACTACCACACATGCCGGGATACCAGTCGAGACCTTAGAGCTTGTCCCGGCTGAGGCAGTTCCCCGCTAGTGGAAGATAGCTGGTTGGAGAATATCCCCGTAAGTCGATATTGGTCGGTGGTGGATCTCGCCATCCGGTGGGGGGAGGGGAATCGCCTCACGTACTACACTTACGGTAACAGCTACCGTAACTGTTGACTCACCCAGAATCACGAAATAATCACTCAATGTTTCAGAATGTTAATTTAATTGGTCATACCTGCAACCACGTAGAAATTGCACTACGTACCGATGGTGAAATACTGGCGAACAAATGCAGCGGCAGCAGCGACTGTTGTGGTTGGCAAAGTGAGAGTGTTGCCGATTGCCTAAATTTTCTGTTCCTAGTATAACAAATATTAGTTTAAAACTAACAATTCTTTTCTTGTTTTCAATTAAGCGAAGGAACTTTGAACGAATCTAAAATCATGATGCGAAACAACAATTGCATGGTGAGGTGAATTCACATAAAATCATGATGTAGAATAATTAACATATTATTTGAAGATTTTAACAAAATTAATGAAAATGTAAATATGAGGATGAATCATTTTAAAGTTTTATAATTAAATTTTTGATTTTAGCTCTTTTCATGTTTGTATTTTATTATTTCGACTTATAACGGTGGATTGTGTCCAGTCGCTAGTCCACCGAGCCTTTGGCCTAACACTCAATAGACATAAGATCTGGAGGTCTAGCAATTAAATGAATTTATTTACGCAATCGCTCTTGAGGCCGTTTTAAAGTTTTTTCTGTTATAAATCGAGTACCTGAGTCTTTAACCGTACCTGATTATTTGAGTGCGGATTCATATTCGTTTAAATCATCAAACTATACATTCATTTGTGCTCTAAAACCTAATTAAGATAGTATGTTCTTTGATCGACGACGGTGATATATCCACAAAAAACTTCAAATGAAGATAAAACCTGTGTTCTTCAAGATGGCAAGAAAAATGTTGGATTCTACCGGCCTAATTTTTTAATAAAATAAGATTAAATTAGGAAAACTGTATAGGAAAACTTTCGCGAACCATGTTTTTTCAAGATATTGGAGAAGTTATAAGAAGTATAATTTTCTTTTATTCAATTCATATTAAATTCTTTAAATAATTAGGCCATATTAAATGTAATATATCTTACTGAGAATTCTGAGAATGAATTGATAATAAACTGCTGCAAAATTTATCTGGCTCTCAACCTAGGAGTTGTACTGTACATATCATTCTGTTGTCAGCACTGTTAAGCCAAATTAAAATTTTGTATCACACCCAACCACCAACTATTTCACGATAATTCACTTTCGTTGTAAGCAACGACTTGTAGACGAATATTCAATGCGTAAAGAAAGAGAACTACGGGAGTCGAAGTCAACCCAACCTATATTAGGTGTGGCCAAGTAATGAAAATGAAAAATCATACGAGTAACTAAATTTAATATTAAACGTTATTTTTATGGGGCAACACTTCCTCACTTGTCTTCTAATTATTTATAAATATTTATTTAAATTCCCCAATCTCATTTACAAAAATATACCGTTAATCTACAAACGTAATAGATAGTTGTGTGTTTGACTAGCGATTATCACGAACATACTACCTTAAATGTACATAAAAAGTCTCAAAACATGCGCATAAAATAAATTACCACAAATATAGCTACTTGTGTTAAATTGATTTTATATAATCTCCTGTTCTACTTCATTGAACAGAGACATCGGATATTCATATCTTAAGTAGATTATACACAATTTCTCTCTGAGACTACTTCTCTTAGAAATTTTGAAATTGATTATTTAGGTTTTTGAACAGAATGATAGCATAAAAGAGCCCATAAAACCTGTAGTTCTGATTTGTTGCCAGAAATCTCTGCCAGAGTAATTTGGTTCTTTACGATTGTCTTTGGCGCATTTCTCTCGTGTGGCACTGCCTTGATGCTATAACTGGAATTTTTGTCGCAAAAGCTCAAGAATTTATATAAAACATTCATACCAGTCAAATGCGTACACCGGAAAGAATATAAAACCCGTTTCGTGCAAAATTATTTTTCCCATTTTCCATTATTCTTACGTTCCACCTAAATAATTGTTGACAATATAAAACAAAAATTATGCCAGTTCAGTGATCAGTGGTCCCTGGAATGAATTTCCGTAGCAAAATTCTTCTGCGATATTAATTCTTAGTCGCCATGTGAATAAATCAACTGCATTCAAATGCTTCAGCCAGCACTGATCTAAACACTGCATCTTCAGTTTTGTGAAATTAATTGTTCCTTAATGAATATGAAATTAATTATCTCTTTTTCCATGCAACCAATCTTTCTAGAAAACTGATCGCTCCGAATCTGATTGTTTTCTAGATACAGCAAATATCAGCTTTTGTAAAACGATTAACGGAATCGATCGGAATGGATCGTTGCCTGCCTTTAATGCCACTTCTTAAAATGTCTCTGCTCATCTATCTACGTTATTTCGGAATAATATGACGAGCGATTGAAAAAAAGGACCTGCAACGAAGGATGTAAAGTGCAGCTAAGGAAGTAAGTTAAGCGACCATCTTTATCCAGTAACATCAAAATATGCATCGATATTCCCTTATTGCCAACATATACACAAACAACCACTACAAAACTACCTATGTTATATTCTTACAGCCTGAAACGTACATTTTGAGTCAACGCATATAATTTGGTCACGATGAATAAAATTTGGAAATATAGTAAAAACCGGCCTCCATATAATCAATCTGAAGTTGACCTGATTTGAATGTTGATATGTTGAATGAGTGAAATGTTGAAAGAGAAGAACTATAATGATAGAGCATTATTTGGTCACAATAAATATAACAATAAATATAAAATGTGAATACGATAAAAAAATTTCCTCTGGTGAGGTTGATTTGATTTCAATGATGATGTGGTGGATTGATTGATTGTTAGTGATTCCGGGCGCGTCAACTACTGAGGTAATTAGTCGCGTAAGAGTAATACATGTTTTTTTTTTCATCGGGGGTGGCGGTGATCTTCCTCCGCTGGATGGGGAGATCTGTCTCCGACCTATCGTCGGGTAGCAGAGTTTTCTCCAACCACGTTCCTCCCACCAACGTGGCACCGCCCCAGCCGGGCCAAGCATCGGTGTGGTAGGGTAGCCCATGTTACTGTGTGTGTGTAAGGGGTGAGGATAGAACAAAGAAAAGGAAGGAACGATCGCGCGCGGTCCGTGGCCCGTTTGTTAGGACACTGCTCCGTCATTCGCCTGGTGCTGATCGGAGAAACCACGAAAAACTACCGATCAGAGCAGGCGGCCGCTAGAATTATCCTCCAGCAAGCCACTGAATTCGACCTAGCTGAAAAGCTAGTGTCGAAAATCCTGCAGTCGTCGGGTCTCGAACCTAGGACCTCCCGGTCAGAGGCACTGCAGTGACATCAGTTGATGCACTGAATCACCGCTCCCGGTATGTTGTGGTGGAATGCTATGTAGAATGGTCGAATGGGAGATCAGTTAAACTGAGTAGAATCCCGGCAAATGTTGATTACCTCGTCTCTCTTTGTTCACTATATATTATACATAGAGTGGGCCGTTGGAATGGGTTGAAATGTTAACACTCTGGCCACTACACTGACTATCGCCCTGCAGTGTTTTTTCGACCTGGTGTTTCCCGCAGTAAGTCGCTCAGAGATCACAGTGAACTACGTCACATATGTACGATGCTCTTATTGTCCTCTTAATTTATGTCAGACTGGTACAAATGGTGTCGTGTATGTGTGTAATAGTCTTTTGTAGTTATCCAGTTTGTCTGTAAGAACGAGAATCACACAATACAGCTACATGTCATTTTTGTTTGTCTATTGATCCTTGGTCTGTTGGTTATTTTATTTATGTAAAAATATTCAGAATTCTTTAATGTCTAGTCTATTATTTAAAAAATGTACTCCCAATAAATAACTGTCGACATTTGTGCCGAAAGTAACTGCGGCAGTTGGTATCCGATGTGTTTGTTGGTTCCAATGCCTCATTCATGGATGTTTTCACCTCGTGATAGTGACGCAGTAGGAAATAACACACATTACCTGTCTCACCAAATACTCCATATCATCATTAATTTTTCCATAATTGCTAACATAACGAAGTATGAGTTGTGTGTATGAAAAAGGAGAGGAAAAAGAAGAAAAGTCAAGCCCTCAATAACATCAGGAAAATGTATAAGTACTGTGCTCTACGGAAAGATACACCATGTAAAACACGAAAAACAATTTATATTTATTTGTTCAGTAATTTCACTATTCAAATATCACAAAGCGATATAAAATAAATTAAATTAAAAAGTATTCTTCATTGACTGTGTACCCAAAATTTTAATAATACTTTGTGTCAGAAAAGTATGTTTGGAAGATCAAATACGTTTGCTTGTTTATGCTTTAACAAATGAATCGCAATTGTTCATTTATTTCACAAATAATCCGATTAATTGATTATAAAACATTGACTACATGTTCAAAACATGGATAATTCTTCGTGCTAGTAAAGTACGTATTATGTTGTTTGCCAGTTGAATCTTAGAATTTTTTCACGTCGTCATTTGCAACTCTGACGTTAGAGGGCATGCCCAGACAGGTTCTTGGCAAAAGTCGCATACACTGGAGTCTAATTGGGAACTAGTGGCGTGTGCAATTTGTTTCCGCAACCCGAGCACACACAGAGTCGACCAGTGGTGTAGTGGCCTGGCCGCTCTCCTTCGGTCTCTGAGTACCAACTTCAAATCCCGGTCGGTCCGTATGAAATTTGTGGTGGAAAAAGCGGGTTCGCGGCTAATTTACTCGATATTCTCCCGTTTCCTACGCTTTTCGTTCTACCATTGCTCCAGTTTCATTAATTTCATTATAAAATATTCGCCAATCCATCAAAACATTTAACTATTCCAGGTATGGACCTATAGACCTATCGTAATGTACATTGTTTGCTCCTTTCGAGGAGCATTTCACCTTCTGCCTCTGGGTTCCTGGTTCAAAAAACTGGTCGATTCGTGTGGAATTTGTGATGGAGAAAGCGGGTTCGCGACAACTTTCCTCTGGGTTCTCCCGTTTACCTGCTTCTCATTCTATCGTCCCTCAAATTACATCATCACTCATTCTAGTCATGAAAACTATACATCTCAGTTATGACCTAAAAAGCTTATGTATTAAGGATCACAATAAAGATTAAATTCCAATGCCAAAATTGGTCTACTTTCATTATCTAGATATGATTCCTCGGAAGACTTAAAGATTATCATAGAAAAGAAACCAATCATTCTAGAAACAACGCATGCCCAACTCTTTTTAATCGTTTTATTTATAAATCTTCATTTTCGCATGAAGCAAATGTTTGTTTATCAAGCTATTCTATCGAAATTTCCACTTTGGTTCGGATTTATGCTGTCAAAATATTACCTCGAACAAACTTATATGATTTAGAGAAAACAACTTAAAAAGCTGGACTGATTGACATTTATGTAGATCACTTACGCCATGTAATCGTGAATAAATATTACAACATAACATTATACAATTTAAACAATTATATAGTAGATAACTGATTATACGGCTGCTTACTTCATGTAAAGTTTCATTGGAGTATCAGCTCCTTTAATCTAAGTTAAAGGAATGAACGTATAATAAGAATGAAGGAAAAGAGAACAGTAAAGGAGATATATATATAGGGATCATGGCCGGTAGGAGTAGAGGCAGGCAGAGGTTAAGATGGAATGGCGAGGTGGAAGAATATCTGAGGACCCTAAGAGTGAAAAGATGGACAAGAAAATGGCAAAACTATAAGTGCCGGAGAGCTGACAGAAGATAAAGAATCTAAGTTAAACAAATATTCTTGAAGTATCCTTAATAGAACTAACTGTAAATGCAGTGTAAATCTAATCCAATTAGTACCTAAAGTACATTCTCCAACTATCAAATTCCTTTTATGGTAATATAAGTATCTATCTAGTGATGTGTATATTTGATTTGATTTGATAGTTTTCAATACTTTATATTGAAAAATTTATATTTAACAGTTTCAAAAATGATATTTAATCATCTAAGTATCTACAATATATCATCTCAAAAGTTATTAGCCTATACAACTTAGGTTAGGTAAGTTATAGTTTAGATCAATGATATTCATACTGTGAGGCGCGCCTCCCCAGGAAGGTGCGAAAGTTCGGAGGGGAGGCACTAGAACTTCGTAATAATGAATAAAATAGTGCTCTAATGCTTAATAAAACTATAATTATTTCTAAATTTCACAACATGGGAAGAGCAGCTTATAGATCTTTCGTCAGACAATACACTACAGGCAGTATTTTCCCTAATTTTGGTGCTCCGTACGTAATGAGTATCCAGAGTTAAGTAAGAAGGTCTTGCGTGTTCTATTTCCTGTTGCCATTTCTTACCTATGTGAAACAGGTTTTTCAGCCATGGCGGTGATAAAGACAAAATGTAGATCAAGAATACATTTCCAGAATAAGATGCGTATTGCCATTTCTATATTAGTGCCAAGATTCTTTGAATTGTGGGACATCAAACAAACCCAATCCTTATTGACTTTGCTGAACTATCAATATGTTTTTTATAGTTTTCCTTACAGTTTTCCTCACTGTGTTAAACATTAAATAAATTCAGTATTTACAGCAGCAAATAGTGCAAATCATTTACAATAATTGCTATGTACACTGTAAGTATATAATAAAATATACAGGCTGGCCTTACTTGCAGGAAAAAATAGTCGACAATTTAATTTTAATGAGGAGAGGCGTGTGCAGAATTTGTGACCTAAAGGAAGCCACGACAGCAAAACTACTGGTTTAGATAAATGAACATCGATTTATTATGCACAACATCCGGTCATCTGCTCTTCCACCTAACAACTTCTAAGTGAATTATATTTGGCTAGAAAAAGAAAAATGAGTAAGGATGAGAAGAATTGTTCTATTTTCCAGCTGCAATAAGGAAAGGAACATCCTGGCATCAGATTAAGTGTCTATTAAAAATTTAGGTTCAAGATACGTATAGTTTTGAATGGTGATTGAACATCTATTCACATATAAACCAATACACATATAAAGTAATACGAGTAGGTAATAAATAAAGTAAGAGTATAATAAATAAATGAAGTACGAGTATAATGCAATGCAGGTAAGTAATAACTAAGAGGGGTATTAGAAATTTAGTTTTTTATTGATTAGTCACATTATATAATAATTCATGAAAATTTAGAAAATACTGGTATATTACAATGAGTTCCTAGCTCATTCAATAGGATAATAATTAGTAAATAATTTAATATACTTTCTAATTTTTAACCTATCAGTAATATTAAAAAATAATTCTAGAGTAAATGGTGAGGGCAAGAGAGAGAGAGAGAGTGAGAGTGAGAGAGAGAGAGACAGAGAGACAGACACACACAGACGGAGAGAGTGAGAGCGTGGGATAGAGAGACAGAGAGAGGGAGAGAGATGAAGAGAGAGACAGAGAGAGAGAATTTTGAAATACAGGTAGATATAACAGAAAGGAGAGTTTTGTTCGAAAATAGAGAAGAGCGGCGAGCTTCTATGTATCTCACTCGACCAGGTTCTGGGGCCAAGCCACCAACCCACGATCTCCCTTAATAGCTTAGATCCCTATAAAAATAATACGCGCCGAGGGCAACGTACGAACACAGGAAAAAATTCTCATTTGTAAACAGAACCATACTATATTACAAGCAGGAGGCTTTGAACTTCTCTGAGTATTGTGTTTTAAGAAGAGAAACTTATGGGAAACTGTTGGATAATTAATAGTAAAAATTAGTAGAGTAAATAAAACATAATTTTTACTATTGAACTACCTTTGAGGAAATGTGAAGACAAAGAATGAACAAATTACCAAGAAAAAGAATTGAAAATACGTGATGAGACGCGAAGAGAAGAAAAGAGATGGAAAGTGAAATGGAACTTTGGGCGACATGGATCTATTAGACAATTCATACTTTTGTAGTTCCAAAATTCGAAGATAGACATCTATATGGAACCTACATAAGGCATGTAACCTGAAAAGAATCCGGATAACGGAGATCGCTAAGTAGTGCCGTGGCGATCTCGGAAGGAAGGATGGTGAATTCGAGTCCTGCCTCGGGCATGAGTGGGTTCGTGTATGTGTCGTCCCTTCATCCTTCATTATCTTCATCATTCCATCTTCCACCCTCCAGGACTAGCAATCCTGGGGGATAAAAAAGGAATTCAGCATAATGCTGATCCCCCCCCAAAAAGGAGTCACTTACACTTGCCTTGGTAAGTGCAGGTGCATGTCCGCGTGGCCCTAGATGGCTCATTCGCGACCAATAATAATAATAAAAATAAAAATTAATTTATGTACAAATTATTGAAAATTAAGAATATAAATATCAATGTAGTTTATAAGATCAAATAATTTAATTGTAATCACAATATCATGCTAGTTCATCTTCATAAGTATGTACAGCAGTAATGTACCCAAGGCTATTGATACATTTTTGGGTTATTTGTGTTGCTAGTATCCTTACTATAATAAAATGTTCAACTTCTCTCAACGGCGTACATCGCCCTGCCTCCGCCTCCGCCTCCGCCTCCGCCTCCGCCTCCGCCTCCGCCTCCGCCTCCGCCTCCGATCCTTCCTCCGCCTTCGCTGGTCTCCACTTCCCACGCTTACCCTCACCTCCGCCCCGCCTCCGCCTCCGCCTTCGCCTCCACGTCCGCCTCCGCCTCCACTGTTGCATCCACCTTTGCCCCTCCTACTCCACCTCCTTTCTCGCTTTCACCCTCGCCTTCGAACCCGCCCTGCCCATTCTCTTCGTTCTCCTCCCTCGCCTCCGTCTCCACTTCCGATTGATTGACTAATTTTTCCGTGTTTCTGGATGCGTCAACGGCATTGGTCATTAGTCCCGTAAGTGTAGTGCATGTTTTTTCTCGGGAGATGGCGGTGATCTCCCCCGCTGGATGGCGAGATCCGGCGCCGACCTACCGTCATCTAGTGGGGTTTCCCCTAACCAGGACTCTCCCACCAACGGGGCACCGCCCCAGCCGGAACAAACTCTAAGCTCCCGGCCGGTCTCCCGCAATATGTGGTAGTATAGTGCATGTTAGTGTGTGTGTGTAAGGGGAGAGGATAGGACAAGGAAGAGGAAGGAAAGATCGCGCGCGGTCCGTGGCCCGTTTGGTAGGGTACTACTCCGACATCGCCTGGTGTTGATTGGAGAAACCACGGAAAACTACAGATCAGAGCAACCGGCCGCTAGAATTCTCCTACAGACAGCGACTGAATTCGACCTAGCTGAAAAGTTAGTGTCGAAAATCCTGCCGCCGTCAGGACTCGAACCTAGGACCTCCCGGTCAGAGGCGCTGCAGTCCACTTCCGGCTCCGCCTCAATCTCTTTCGCCACCAACCTCGCACTCACTTCCGCAGCCTCCTCCTCCTGCACTCTCCTTCACCCTGCCACGGCAACTCTTGGCCACTTCCGCCCTCCGCTTCGGTCCCGCCTCAGCCTCCGCTAGCGCCTCGCTTCACACCTGTGTCCGTTGCCGCCACGGATCCGACCAGATCTCGCCAACGGCCAGACTCCCCTTCCGGCCCTCAATCTCTGCCTCCGCCCTCACACTCACCCTCTGTGCCATCCTCCCTGCCAAGGATCCAACCTGACCCCGACAACAGTCCGCTTCCACAATCGCCCACGATTTCCCCACCGCCCCCGACCATTCCGTCCATTGTCCATTCCGTCACGCCTACACTTGGCCTCTTCCACCCTCCGCTTCCGCCCCCGCATCCACACCTGTGCTTGCTCTCACCGCGGGTCCAACTCGTCTCCGCCAACGCTCCACCTACTTCGCTTCTGCTTCCGGCCCTGCCTCTGATCCGCTTCCGAACCAGCACCCCTTCCCACTGCGGATCCGACACGCCCCCGCCAAAAGGTCTGCCTCAACTTCCGTTCCCCCTTCAACCTCCTCCGTCTCACCGTCGCTTTCACCTTTGCCTTCGACCGTGCACGAACCTCCTCGACCCAATCCTGCCAACACTCCCTCCGCAGCCGACTCCTCCCCGCCTCCGACCGTCCCTCCTCCGTCTTACTTCTGAACCTATGACCGCTCCTGTCGTAGATCCGACCCGTCTCTGCCAACGCTTCACCTTCGCCTCCGCTTCCGGCCCCACCTGTGCCACCGTGGATCCGCCCCGCCCACGCTCTCACTCCGACACCGCACCTCCGCGACCTGCCTCCGCCCCACCCCCGCCCGCTCCTGCCGCGGATTCACCCCGTCCAGGCAAACGCTCCGTCTCTTTCGCCTCCACCCCGCCTCACCCTCGCCACCCCCGTCTTGCCTCCGCACCGCCTCTAACTTGCCTCCGCCACGCACCCGCCGTAGATCCGACCCGTCCATGCCAACGGCCCCGCCTTCTTCCCGTAGATCCGTCCATGCCAACGGCCGACCCGCCCCCGGCCCGCTTCCGCCCCGCCTCCGTCTTCCCTCCGCCCCGCCGTGGACCCGACCCGTCGATGCCAACGCTCGGCCTCCAGCCGCCCCCGCCCCGGCTCCGCCCCGCCCCCGCCAACACTCCACCTTCTTCGCCTCCGCTTCCGGCATCTCCGCCCCGCTTCCGTCCTCCTTTCCCCGCCCACACTCCTCCTCCACCTCCTCTTCCGGCCTCTCCTACGCCCCACCCCCTCCCGCTCCTGCCGCGGATTCACTCCGTCCATGCAAACTCTCCGTCTCCTTCACCTCCACCTCGCCTCATCCTCGCCTCCCCCGTCTTGCCTCCGCCCCGCCTCTAACTTGCCTCCGCACCGCTCCCGCCGTAGATCCGACCCGTCCATGCCAACGGCCCCGCCTTCTTCCCGTAGATCCGTCCATGCCAACGGCCGACCCGCCCCCGCCCCGGCTCCACCCCACCCCCGCCAACACTCCGCCTTCTTCGCCTCCTCCTCCGGCATCTTCGCCCCGCCTCTGCCCCGCCTCCATCCTCCCTTCCCCGCCCACACTCCTCCTCCACCCCCTCTTCCGGCGTCTCCTCCGCCCCGCCTCCGCACCGCACCTGTGCCCTCCCCCACCGCGGATCCGTCACGTCCCCGCCAACGCTCCGACTGCGACATCGCCCCCGCCTCCCCCACCACACCGCGCCGCGCGCAGCCGTCTACAACTGCGCGCTCGCCCACTGCGCGGCGCTGGCGGCGGCCGCGGCGGCGTCGGCCGTGACGGCGGCGGCGCCGCCGCTTCGGAGCAGTCCGCCCCGCGCGCTCGCCATGCCCACGTCCAAGAGATCCCGCGGTCACAGGCGCTCCAAACAGCGCCATGCGAGCCCCGCCAGCCCCGCCGCCGCCGCCGTCGCCGTCGCCACCGCAGCCGCCGCCGCCACCACCACCGGCGGCAGCCAGCGTATTATCTCGCCGGCCGACAAAGCTGTCCGGGCCGCCGCCGCCGCCGCATCGCCCGACAACGCACCCGCCGCGCGCAACGGATGGGCCGCCCGCTCGCCGCAAGAGGAGGAAGAAGCGTCGGTTGAGGTGTCTGCTGCCATTGTTGAGCCGTCGGTTGCGAAAGCGGTGCCCATTGTTGAGTCGCGTAACGGTTGGGGTGTTCGTACGTCCGACGAGGAAGCGTCGGTTGAGGTGTGTGCTGCCATTGACGAGCCGACGGTTGCGAAAACAACGTCCATTGTTGAGTCACGCAACGGTTGGGCATTCCATACGCCTGAAGAGGAAGCGTCGGTTGAGGTGGTCGCACCCTGTACCGAGTTGCGCAACGGTTGGGCTGCCCATTTGCCTGAAGAGGAAGCATCGGTTGAGGTGTCTGGATCCATTGTTGAGTCGTCGGTTGAGCAGTCGGCACCTATTGTTGAGTCGCTCAACGGTTGGGCCGTTCATACGCCCAACGAGGAAGCGTCGGTTCCAGAAACTGCTCCCATATTTGAGTCGTGCAACGGATGGTTCTCCCATACGCCTGAAGAGGAATTGGCGTCTGAGACAACTACCCCCGTTGTTGATTCGTCGGTCGACGCTGGTGAAACGATAAATGCTGCTCTACCTGCTCTGCTGAACGGAATATCTAAGAAATCGTTTCCGGCAACATCATCTCCTCTTGCGACATCGGTTGATTTGTCAGACAGTGCTTACAAAACACCGAGGGAAGTCTCGCCAGAACTGCAAAACGGCGTGACTGAGAATACAGAGGAATCATTATCGCCAACTACTTCCCCTCTTGAAACATCGGTTGACTTGTCGGAGAGTGCATCTGATGCTCGAAACACGCCAGAGAAAACATCGTCTGGCGTTCAGAACGGCGTGTCTCATGCAGAGAAATCGTCAGTAACTGCACTTGTCACTGCGGAGATATTCGCTGAGTCATCGGCTGCATTGCCGGGTAGTGCATGTGTTGTCTCAAGAAACACACCTGACGAACCGCCGCCAGCTGTTGACGCAAGAACAGTAACTCCTGATGAGTCATTGGCGACTTCACAAGAATCTACTGTTAAACAGAACACGCCTTCACAGGCACCGCCACCTGTGGATGGAATTATATCATCCCCAGATGAACTTCCATTGACTTTCTCGGACGGGGAGTCTCCTATTGAGCAAGAGAAAACTGTCACTACTTTCGATGATAAACTCTCAAACTGTTTATCAACTTGCTCAAGCTCAAATGATCTCAATTCAACGCCACAACGTGCGTATGTTGATGCTCAAATTGACTCGGTAGCTGTAGCTGATTCATTTGTTGTTCCTGCTATATGCCCTTCTAGTGCATCGAACCGTCCACAAACAGATAGACTTTTAATCGTTGAAGACTTAACCCACGCGGGTAAGACATCACCATCATCTGGTGATACATACGACACAGCGAAAGACTGTTCTCCTGTAGATGTGTCCATAGCTTCTTCACCTGGTCTCGAACGCATTCCTGCATCGGGAAGTTCTTCTGTTGGATCGATTCCTGATTTGTGTGAAGTCGATCCCGACACGCCTATCGTCACCTCGTCTTGCTTCACGTTTTCTGAAGCTTCATCGGTTGATTTGTCAGTAGATGCTTACATCGACACATCTATTGACATAACCGATGACTCTGATTCGCCGGTTGTGTGGACCGCGTATGTGTCAGGGGTCTTGTCAGTAGTGTCGCCCTCCTATTCCTCGGCCTTGGGTTTATGCGAAGAACCCACAACCGGTTCCTACATAGCTGGTTCCTACATCGTTTCCTCAACAGACTATACGCGTTTTTCGCCGGATTACCTAAGTGAATATTTCGATTACGAACGCGGTTTCACGCCGTTGTTTTCCCCGGAACAATTATCGCGCCACTCGCCGAGTAGGTTCTCTAGAAGCGGCGAAGTACCTCTGAACGACGCGTTTAGTGTCAATCAGACAGACGTGTGCCATCCTCTGGTGGTGATTTCTTCGGGAGGCCCGACGATTAACCGGTTAAGGGACTCGCCCAACGGTCTAGCCATGTTGCAAGCCGGGGCCTCGCAGAGCGGAAACGGGTCCGGGGACCGACCCCCCAAATCAGCCACACCACGTGCTTCCGCGAAGCGAACGGACAGCAGTGAGAGCAGCGAAGCTGGGAGCCCCGCAGTTGGGCAGTTGGTCGACGCGTCGAAGAGCAAATCCAGGCACCGGGCGGCTCGCAGACGGCAACACCAGCACCAGGAGCAGAAGAGCGCGGAAGCGAGTGGGAGTGGCGGCGAAAGTGTAAATACCTTTAGTAACCTAGTGGAGCTACAACAGCACGTACCTTCTCGTATTAAATATAACGGTTACGTAATACTCCAACTTCTGTCCTACTAACACCTCACTCTTCTCTTGAAATAATCTCTTACTAACGACACGACACCCGAAATATTGTAAAACTAGTGGTGCTAAAACAGCGCATACTATCTCGCCCGTATTTTTACGCAAAATTTCGCAAAAAGTACTCAAATTTGCGAAAACTTTTACATCACTTTATTTCAAAATCTGTGAGGAAAAGATTTCATTTAGAGAAGAAATCTTTAATACTGTTGTAGGAAGACTCCGAAAAATTGTTGAACTTTTGCAAATTTTGAAAATCTGTTTTTTAAACGAACGTGAGACCTTCATCGTTCTCTTAAACGTCTTTCACACTACCCAACAAAAAATTTCATAAAAAAGTTTATTTTTTTAAATTTAGAAAATATCCCCGGGGCCTAATGTAAAGTACCCCCCAAAGTTAAAATATCGGTTTAAAATTCAAGGAGCCACGACATCAGTCAGATCGAGTGGGGACTATCAATTTCGGCTGAACGGTTTTGCTGCTAGCGTTCTTCCGACGGAGAGACGGACGGACAGAGACTTTTGACAGAGACGTTTTGGCACAGACGAATTTTTCGGTATTAAGAATCCACAAAATACTTGATTCTGACTACACCACGTGGTCGAGGATTTTTCTAAATTTAGCAACTAGATTAATCCACTTTTTCTTTACAAGGGCCGTGTAATAAAAGTTTTCTTCCGAAAATTTGCCGTTTTTTCGCGCAACATTACATAACTTTCTCTCTACTGCGTAAGTTATAGCGAGAAAGTAAAAATCATGTCTTAAATTTTTGAAAATTCAAACGTTTTAACGAAAATGCTACGAAAATTACACAATCAGAGTAATAATTGTGTCCCGCAAATTTAGTGAATGTTATGTACCTCCAAAAATGGTAGATCTATTTCAAATTTCCAGGGTCTTAAGTACGGGTAGATTAATCAGGGAATATCCCATTTTGAAAAAAAATCCTAAGAACGGTAAAGAGCTAGAAAAAAATTGTTAGGCGCAAAAGCAGACGTTATAGCCCGAGCTTCGCCACAAATACATTATTATTACGAAGCACATAATAGGATTTTAGGAGGGGAATATCAGCTTATCATTTCTTAAACAGTCAGTATAAATTGAAATGTAATAATTGTTTCAGAAATATTTCATTTTAAATACTTCAAAATGGTTTCATCATAACATGATTGTGTAATAAAAACACAGAAATGTAGGCATTTACCTCTTTAGGTTTAAAGATTGCCTGGTTAGATTTCAAAAATGGTTTGAATGTATGCTTCAATGAACGGTAAAATTGTGTTGATTGTTCGCATGTGTGAATTCGTGTGCGTGTGTATATGTGTGTTCGTGTGTGCCCAGAAGCGTTTATGGGAGTTACACTGAGTACAGTCATGTGAGCATTTGTTTTGTCTCACAATTGTGCCAAGTCGTATTGGAGCTGTGACCGGTGCTTAATAGAAATGATTCGCATTTATTTCATGAACAATGGCTATCTGGTGCTGGTGACTGTGTGACATTCCCTATTATTTTGTCATTTTCCCAATCGAAGAATGTTTGCATAAAACAATCATTTCTTTATGTTATTATAATTAAGAAGAGTATACTTAAGAAGTTTTGTTTAATAAAATATTATTTCCACGAATGTATTTGATTAAAAGTTGGTCGAATGCGAGTTTAATTCAAAGCAAGATACAAGTAAAATTTGATATTCAGAAGTCTCTTTGATTCTCGCGAATTGTGAACTGTTTGTTTACATACGATGTGCATGGCTTCACTTTTTGTTTATCTATCAGAGAATTCATTTTAATATTTTGTTTGCTTTCCGATATGATCTGTATGAATTCATGCAATATTATTTTTGGTGACAATACCGGAAGAAACCAAATCACTCTTGAAAACTTGAACTATGAACGATAACTAAGCTCATACCGCACTCGCTGAACTGACACAACACATCCGAGGCATTTACTTCTGTCGGAAGAATACTCTCTGCGGAGCGATGCAGTGTTTGGTGATGCTCAACTGTTTTAAAACCTGTCAAAGTGATAGTTCGCTGACCTGAGCCAAGAATATTGAAATGTTTTTGGAGGACTTGGCACTGGGGAATGGTATGGATATATGCAAAGCCTATGGATAAGGAATGTGGTAGTGTGTATGGGGTGTATGTGTGTGTACTTCTGTTTGTGTTAGTGTAGTGTATTGTATTGAGATGTGTTACATATAGATAGATATTTATTATTTATTATTTCTACAGGTGGGGTTTTACAACCTGGTGGCATAACACTACAATTTACATATTAACAACAAGAAATATAAATAAAATTTAACTTTAAATTATTTTAAGACAATAATAATAATAATATGATGATGATGATGATGATGATGATGATAAAAATGCACCAATAAGAGCAATAATAACATTAATAGAATTAACTCTACATTTTATAGCTGACCTGCACAATTATTTTAAACTATTAAATACACGACTTTTTAATTACACTGTACTCCACTTCACTTCACAACATTTGCACTTCTCTTTTCTTTCTACTTCTCTATTGCACTACACTTCACAACACATCACCACACTTCAATACAATACTACTTGAATATAATTATTTATTTAATAAAGCAATACATTTTGTAGTAATTATTAAAATACTAATAATAACAATAGTAATAAAAATAACAATAATAATAATAAAATATCTGTTATAATAAGCCTAACTTACTAAATTAATAAAGTTTACAAATATCATTAGTTAATTTACTTTAAATACCTACAGCAAAGGGTTCCAAGACTGTCGCAGGGAACTAATTCTAGAATATATATATATATATAGAATAGAATATATATATATATATATATATATATATATATCTATATATATATATATATCCTACATATGTAGGAGAAATGTGGGTCAGTATACCATAAAAATATATTTGTAATTCACATGGTATATCCCTGTAATTTGTCAAAAAAATATTAGTTTCCCTTTGTGTTGCACGCCTTATGTTGAATTATTTGTCTAATTATATTATTTATTTTCATTTTAAAAATCTACCACCAGGTTTTAAATTCTACGAATGTTGTAATTATTAATTAATATGATGGGTAAGGAGTGTAAAACTGCACGAGTGATGTGTTCAAACAAACGAACCCGATGGCGTGAGTTTGTTTATTTACCACGAGAGCAGCTAAAGAGCCTTTGCCCTTTGCGTGATAAGTTCACACTTTGTCCGTTCTCTGCAATTAGTCGGAAAATTTAGTATTCGGCGTAGGAATTAGAACTCTACTGAGTCTTCCTCATTCCAGGTCTTTCATTCGACGTCGCTTCCGTCCTCAAACCTCATCCCGTCCTTACATTCCCGAATGAATAAATTATTAGCATTACGCCACGTGCCGACTATTACTATTACCGTAAAATATTACTGTTCAATTAAGTCAACGAACAGAAACATAATGATTTTTCGTTTTTATTACCGTAATTATTTAGTAGGACATTTACATATCTATATATGTTAATAAAATTAGTGTCTGCTTGTGATTTTAAAATAGCTGACTTTTTCTAACCTCATGTGCTTATTTAGATGATATAAAAACCAATAAAATTGTTTTTACAATTTCTGTCTGTCCGGGGTAACCTTTAGAACGGCTAAATCAGTTTTGAGGCGGTTTTCACTGAAATATTGAAGTTTGTTGAGCAGTACTTAAACTACTTTTTCAAATTATTATTTTCTCCTCTTATAAATTGCGATGTTTTAAAATGGAAGTTGGTTTGTTTGCTTGCTTGTTTTGACACAAATATACAGTTTTATTAAGCTTATTTGTACACGTGTCGTATAAAACTTAGCGAATCAGATTGGTTTCGTAAACACATACTACCGGCTGCTCTGATCGGTAGTTTTTCGGGGTTTCTCCGATCCAGATCAGGCGAATGTCGGAGCAGTACCCTAAGAAACGGACCACGAACCGCGGGCGATCATTCCTTCCTCTTTCTTGTCCTATCCCCACCCCTTACACACACACACACACTTACACTAACATGCAATTACATTACCACACATGTAGGGAGAACGATCGGGAACCTAGACCTTGACTCAGTTGAGGCGGTGACCGTTGGTGGGAGAGCCCTTTTTTTTTAGGAAAACCTCGCTAGCCGACGGTAGGTCAGCGCCGGATCTCGCCATCCACCAGGATAAGATCACCACCACCATCTTCCGCGATACATCTTACACTACACTTACAGGACTAATAACCTTGCAGTTGACGCACCCTAAATCACTAATCACTCAATGACAAAATTAATTAAATTGCAAAACAATAAATTATTTATTATTATTATTATTATTATTATTATTTCCCATTTTGTGTTGATATACCCCCCTAAAGCCGGGGTTCTCAAAATCACCCAAGGCAACAATGGTGTGCACGTAAAGTGGAACAAGAATATATTTTGTTTTTTATATCCGTCAAATCAGGCTTAAGAATTTACGGACTATATTTGTTGTTCCCAATAATGCGGATTTTTTAATTGTCCGTAAATGCTTTTCAGTCAATTCTAACTTCTTCGCGATCTCTTCCCATTTCTTGGTGACCAATTCATTCGCTGACACCACAACTAGAAGCTCTTCCACTGCGCGCAATCCATACCTGTCCTTTAATTCAACAGCCAGGGGTTGGTATTTCCTCTTTTTCTCAGTAACAGTTGTTACAAGCCGGTCATTTGTAGGAACCGCAACATCAATGATGCATGATGTTTTAGATATTTTATCAAACAGAACAATATCTGGTCTATTTGCTTCCACTGTTCGGTCAGTGGAGATTACACTATCCCACAGAATTCGACGTCGATCATTGCTGATTACTTGCTCAGGTTTGCACTTATAATACAGTTATTATTATTATTATTATTATTATTATTATTATTATTATTATTATTATTAGTGTATTACAATTCAGGGCAAGGGCCAGGTACGGATAGCAATGTGCAGCTTGGTGGGTTTATGTTACAATAATTTTACATGCACACACACACACACACACACACACACACACACACACACACACACATATATATATATATATATATATATATATATATATATATATATATATACACATATGTATAAACAGACACATTGTTATACATAACCCTGTGTAAACTAATAAATAAGTAACTAGGCCATGGCTTGGGTGTGCGCAGAAGAGCGAGGGCGCGGCGCCGGTGCAGCTGTGGATCTACACGCACCCCAAGGACGCCGCCGCCGCGAAGCCGCCGTCGGCGCCGGTGCGCCGGCGCGCGCCGCCGCAGCGGGGCAACCCGGACGCCGGGCGGCTGGCGGCGGCGGGGGCGGGCGGCGCGGCGCTCGAGGGGGGCCCGCGGCCCGACGACGAGCAGCTGGACGGCGCCGAGGAGGGCCTGCCCCCCAAGGGCCCGCTCCGCCTGCAGCGCTGCGCCAGGCTCGGCAGGTGGGTTGGCAAGCGACCGCGGCTGCGGCTGCTGCTGTTGTTGTGGCGATTCTTGGCCCTTGGGGTACACCGCAGACGGTATGCTGCGGAAAGCGGAAGTGCCGTAAGCTTCATTGATTGATTGATTATTAATGATTCCGGGTGCGTCATCTGCTATGCTCATTAGTCCCGTAAGTGTTATGCGTGTCTTTGCTCGGGAGGTGTCGGTGGTCTTCCCCCGCTGGATGGTGCGGTTCGGCGCCGACCTACCGTCGGCTAACGGAATTTTCCCCAAGCAGGTATCTCCCTTCAGCGGGGCACCGCCCCAGTCGGTCGGTTGGTTAGTGATTCCGGGCTCGTCGACAGAGTAGGTCATTATTCCCGTAAGTGTAGTGCATGTTTCCCCTCGTATTATGATGATGATTATGATGATGATGATGGGGGGGGGTTATCTTCAACCGCTGGATGCCGACATCCAGCGCTGACCTACCGTCGGCTAGCGCGGTTTCCCACTAACCAGGACTCTCTCACCAGCGGGGCACCGCCCCAACCGGGACAAGTTTTCCAGATCGGTCTCCCGGAATATGTCGTAGGGCAGTGCATGTTAGTGTAAGAGTGTGTGTAAGGAGTGAGGATAGGACAAGGAAGAGGAAGATAAGATCGCGCGCGGTCTGTGGCCCGTTTGTTAGGGTAATGCTCCGGCATTCGCCTCGTGTTTATTGGAGAAATCACTGAAAACTACCTATCAGTGCAGCCGGCCACTAGAATTCTCCTCCAGATAGCGACTGAATTTGACCTAACTTAAAAGCTAGTGTCGAAAATCCTCCCGCCGTCGATACTCGAAGCTAGGACCTCCCGGTCAGAGGCGTTGCAGTGAGTGCTGTAAGCAAATGAGCATAGTGAGCCATAAGCTAATGTGAACATTGAGGAATTAAGCCCATGGCAATATTTGTAGTTTTGTTAGCGGGAGTAGTAGCTGTCAAAGCAGTTCCTTCTTAAATGAATCTCTCTTTACACCGTAGTCGATATCGTGTGGAACACGAAAGTGCTAGTATGGGGCTCTGGGGAAGATGCCTTTAGGCAGCACGGTTCTCGTTTTTCTTCTTCCTTTCCTTTTTTGCTTTCCTTCTTCTCCGTCCATTCCTTCTTACTTTCCTTCTCCTACAATTTTTTATCTTTTTGTTTATTTTTCTTTTTTCTTCTTCACCGTTATGTACTTCATCTTACTTTTTCCCTTCTTAGTTCATGTTCTTCCTCTTGTATCTTGTTTATTTCCATCTTGTTTTTCATCTTCTTCGCTTTTGCGGCTGCAGGGCTATGCGAGCATAAGCAGGCGGATCTGTTTCTTTTTGTTTTTCATCTTCAGGTGGAACTGCTATTTTTGTTCAAAGAAGAAATCACTTTGTATCGTAGGATAAGCATCATGAGTAAACGTTTTGAAACGATAGTCGGTGTCTTGTGGAACAGAAAATCCTAATACGGAAGTCTAGAGATCGCGTTTTGGGGTAATATGCCCCTCCTCCCATTCCTTCTTCCTCTTCTTCTTCTTCTTCTTAAAGTATTTTATCTCTTTGTAAATCATAATTATAAATGCTTTCGTTTTGAACTCTTTGCATAATAATGTGTAGGAAGACACGTGGATGACATTACCCCCAAAATCAGTGTTTCCTCTTCCTGAAAGTTATTTTCGTCCTCAAAGTTTCGTAAGTCTTGTTTAATATAAAATATAAAAATGAAGAGTTATAACATTTGACCATATACCGTGAAAGTTAAATAAAATCATTAAAAATGAAGTCATTAAAATTTACTTACCTACGAAAGGGACAACGACAACACGTTTCGGAACAACATTGGTGTTCATATGGAAAACAAATTGCCAGAATTGTGGCCTGTAGATGTCACATTTTTCACGTGTTAAAAGAAAGTGTTTTGGAACACATTCCGGGAATCGTGTAGACTGTATGTTCTCCCCGTTAGCTATCGGTAGTGAGAACAAACAACGTTGTCACGGAGCCAGAACAAGAAATGTATGATAGGCATCAAAAAGAAATGTTCTTAGATAATTGTCGTTGTCATGTGGAACACGAAAACGTTAGTGTATTGCCTATATGTGTCACATATGTCATTTTTAACTAGTATGGTGTATGGTGGTTTATTTTTATTGGACATGTGCTATAACGGGACAAATTATGCACTGCCAAATTGAGAAGAGAAAATGATGGCTGTCTGTTAGTGTGATGGATACTCAACCTTTCTGAAACGTTTTGGCATGTTGATATTCATTCATCATCTAAGGAAGGACAAGCCATGTTCCTTTAGACACAGGTTGCAGTACTTTGCAATTCTTCTCTTTTTCTTATAGGAATTACTCTAAACTCGTTGGCCGAGTTGTTAATGTAAGCTTTTATCGGGACTTCTCTTGTTTTCTTTTAAATTAATTGACCAGCAATTAAACTCAACCTCTCCACAAAAAAAACTTGATTACAAAATCTAAGAGCATCCCAAAAGAAATCTATTCTTACTTACCAGTATGACTGACTATATCCAGAATGGTGTAAATGACTCTTTCTCACAATTATCCTCACAATTAAATAGTGTAAAACAAGAATAATATTGGTACCATAAGCACAGATATTTGAAATGATTTCGAATATATTACTATGCGCAAAGTAGAGCTTAGATATAATCATATTTGCGTTTTGTATTGCAGATAGCACCGAAAATTATAGAAGTCTTGATATCTACAGTATCTTACGTTTTCTAGTGTGTACATTGTTCCTTTTTTATTAAAGAAGCGACTAGCTAGGAGAATCGGGAATCGAACCCGAGATCACACCACGGGGAGCTAGTACGCTACCCATGAGCTATCATAAACGACATGTCCCATAATCATTGCAGTAAATAAAAATACCTAAAGGAAAAATATCGTCATCAATATTTACTAAAACTAACAAATCCAACAAAAGGATGTTTCAATAATAATTTACTGTCAACTGTTTTACTAATGATGACACATAAACTGCGATCAATTAGTTCCGTTAGTTTAGTGAATGTTTTCATACCTGGAGGTTCGTGAAAGTTGTTGAAGTTGGTGAAAAAGTAAAAGATGGCACGGGACATTTGGTAGTGTGCCTTCACCTCGCACGCCTCGATCAAGATGAAAATGAAAACACTCCTGCTTTCACGCGATTGGAGCAGCTGGGTCTGGCAGCCGCCAAATGTCTGTGAGCGTGGGGACCGTTCCAATGAGGCTGAGTTCCGCATTCAACGCATACTCCCAGCGTTCCTATAGCGAACGAATTTCATCGGCTGGTTGCTTTATTCCCAGAGAAGACCGTCTTGAGCAACGATGATTAATTGGTGTTTTTAGTCTCACCAATACACTACCCACTCTGTCATCTCCTCTTCCCTCTGACGTAGGTTGAATTCCTAGTTATTTGGCTTGGCGGTCTGAGTATTAATGGTAGAAGGTAAAAGATACAAATCAAAAGGCAGTGTTCAAAATAACAAGAATGAAAAAGTTAAATTATGCGAGGAACTATACCTGGAATACAGGAAGAGGAAAATTATTTAAAATGTGACAAGATCATTCACGCACTAAAAATCTGGTGTTGTTCGATTGAAGAATTAAACTTATTGTTGATCCTTTTCGACATGATATCGTTTCTAATTTGACTTTTTATTATATAAAACGAAAGAAGTAAAATGTCAATAGAAATAGAATAGAAATCAGTAATACACAATATTAAACATTGTCACTGTTGAGTTTCAATAAATCGAGTAAAGAATGAGAAGTATTGTTGACATGTAATTGTATCGTGTCTAATTCGCTGACGTATTGTTTGAAACAAAATCACGAGCATTTCAGTATTATGAACGTAAATATAAACCACGTGAAAATATATTAGGTAAAATACGTATAAAAATTAATAATGGAACTCACATTATTCATTGTCGGTCTCAATAGCGCAATGTATTTTGTACCAGTGTTTTGAAATGTGGAATTAAAATAAATTCATAGCTCTAAGAGGACTTAAAAAAAGACTCTGAAGGCCGGATACGTAAAAACGGACCCTCAGATGAATCCAAAAATAGATTGGAAGATGCAATAAAAAAGGACACTTCGTGCTTGCTGCACGTTAGAGGAAGAAAAAGAGAAACCGAGGAGAGCTGTTTGGAAGAGTGTAGAAAATGGGATTGTAGAAGAGGTCATGGTCCGAACGGAATTGTAACACTATTGATAGACAACAAAGAGTGGAAAACTAATACGGAATTGTAACATTATTGTTAGACAACAAATAGTGGAAAACTATATATATATATATATATATATATATATATATATATATATGATTTAAAAACTTATTTATGAATATATATATGAATATAATAAATAAATAAATAAATATGATTTAAATGAGAAAAGATACGCCTAAAATTCTTACATTTGATCTCTTTTCAAAGAGTGTGTTCAAAACTTGCGCGATGCCGAGGCTCTTCTTCAAAACTCTCACTTTACTTCAAAAAAGACGTGAACAAACCGTCTGTAAGCTGTGATTCGTACCGGGAGGGGTGGCTCAGTGCATCAACTGATATCACTGTAGTGCCTCTGACCGGGAGGTCCTAGGTTCGAGTCCCGACGGCGGCAGGATTTTCGACACTATTATAACTAGCTTTTCAGCCAGGTCGAATTCAGTCGCTGTCTGGAGGAGAATTCTAGCGGCCGGCTGCTCTGAATGGTAGTTTTCCATGGTTTCTACGATCAACACTAGGCGAATGCCCGAGCAGTAGCCTAACAAACGGGCCATGGACCGCGCGCGATTTTTCCTTCCTCTTGTTGTCATATCTTCACCCCTTACACAACCACACACACACTTACACTAACATACACTACACTACCACACATGGAGAGACCGGAAGGGAACTTAGAACTTGTCCCGACTGAGGCGGTGCTCCGCTGGTGGGAGATACCTGGTTGGGGAAAACTCCGCTAGTCGACGGTAGGTCGGCGCCGGTTCTCGTCATCCAGGGGGATGACCGCCACAGCACGTTGAAAAAACATGCACTACACTCACGGGAATAATGACCTCAGTAGTTGACGGAATCAATCAATCAATCAACTGTGATTCGTTACATCCTAAACGTGCCAAATCAATGTTTATTTTAGCTGGATCTTGGGCCACATCAATCATTAGGTATTTTATTGCCTAGTTGCGAGAGTGCGGACTGATCAGTAGGGAAAACCATTGAGATGTTGATGCTTTAAATAGAATATAACGGACATATTGGTCAAGTAAAATGTATTAGTATTAGGATAGCTAAATTTTGCCAGTTTAGATGTTATCATCAGCCTGCAAAGCACTTTCCTTCAAACGTTTATTCAACAGTAATCTTGACAAAAATATCGTTTCAAGTTTATTATATAAACTATTTTTTTCTATAATTGCCTTTTTAAATTATTTTGTCATATTTATTTATTTATGACGTATGAGGTGAAATACAATCTGCTAATCTTTTCGTTATCTTCAAAATTCCTACTCTCTCTTTCGCTTGACATGTTAAATTATTAACAAAATCATCAACGAACGTGTTTGCAGCATGCGAATATGACAAAAATTGTTTTTACTCTTGTGTAATAGAAACGATTTACTTCCGTATACGAGCTACAGATTGCAGTTGATGATATTGCTGACGAAATAACCGAGTCAAGCAACTGTTCTCGCAGGTAGTAAAATGAAAGCTCAAGAAAATGTGCGCAGATAATGAAACTATATTTATAGACTGAAAGCAAAACAATGCCATCTTAGCATTTTCCAAGTTGTTTAAAGGAAACTGGGAACCTTCCTTGCGCAAATAACACAACAAATTCACTACTTTAGTTTCATAATATTTAGACTGAAGGCAGCCAAGTCGTCGAATGAATTTTGCAGAATGATGCAAAAATAAATGCAGAAATCCAAAAATGAATTTTGCAGAATGGGCTAAGGTGTTGATTGTTAACTCCCCCTTTCTAAGCCAGTAATATTTGTCGGAAGAAGTTGGGGGAACACGCCAAGAGATGACTAATGGCCCGGGAGTGGGGGCGACTGTGCCTAAAACTATTCCTGTAGCGACGGTTTCTACTTGACAGGTGGAAACAACTGTTCTAGTCACGTGACCACAGACAAAGAATGTGAGGTATAAACACGCAAACCACTTGGAATATTAGCCAAAAAAGAGAAGAAAGTATTCAATTGTAAAGTACAGAATGCAAAAAGTTCAGTAAATCTTGTCTAAAAACAACTCGTTCTAAATTGGAAAATATGTTTTGGAACACAATGATTTCTTCTAAGAATAATTTACAACCAACGCATTCATTTATTCAGATACCAAACTTAAAAAATGTTTGGTTATCAGTTAGTTGAATAATATGGTGGTTGCTATTTTTGCTATTTTGGAAATTTTTATCTCCTCGACATTTTCTGTTTCAAAAACGGGGGTACAAAATCCCAGAGCGAAAGTTAAACCTGACCACTTCATGTCTTTCAGAAAACCTTTAGGACTTTATATAAACAAAGGCTGTTGAGTACATTCATATAAAATAACTCAAATCAAAAGTGTTAAAATAACTTACAATTGATCAATTAACACTGAAATAACAGTCCTTATAAATACAAATGGACTTTTGCATACGGGTGTGTTCGTTCCACAAAATATTTGCAACCAAAGAAGCAGTTGCTTCCGAATCTCGCATGAATATTTTTGACTGATACAAAATATTGAGGTGATGACATTTCTAAAATGTAACCGCAAATTTGGTTGGTTGATTGATTGTGATTACTATCGCGGCAATCGCAACGGTCATTAGTTCCGTAAGTGTAGTGCACTGTTTTTTGAGGGAGGTGGCGATCACCTTTTCCGCTGGAAGGAGAGATCCAGCAGCGAGCTAACCCCAGGACACGGAGTGTTCTCCAACTAGGTATTTCCCATCAGTGAAGCACCTCCCCAGCTGGGACAAGTTCTAAGCTCACGACTGGTCTCCCGACATGTGTGTGGTGCATGCAAAATCAAATGCATGTAAGTGTGGGGATAGGCCAAGGAAAAGGAAGGAAAGATCCGTGGACAAAAGGTCAGTGAAGTTTGTTAGGGTAGACGGCATTCGTCCGGTCTTTATTGGATAAACTGCGGAAAACTACCAATCAGAGCAGCCGGGCGTTAGAATTCATCTCCAAGTAGCGGCTGAATTCGACTCGGCTAAGTGTCAAACATCCTGCCACCGTCGGGACTCGAACCTAGGACCTCTCGGTCAGAGGCACTGCAGTGACATCAATTGATGCTCTGAGCCACCTAAGACGATTAACCTTGAGTAATTTTCTTTCATGTAGGTAAAATTTTATTTTAATTCTTATGCCTCGCAAGGCTACTGATTTTAGCAACTTCTTTTATTTCAAATATGTTGCAAAAAATACCTACAGTACTGCCTAAAACTTTACATACGATTTGTGATGTTTATCGAAACTATATTTAACAAAGAAAAAGAAAATCCACCAAGAGAATACTTTGTTGACTGATTTTTAACATAACTTTCATTGCCCCCCCCTTGAGGTAATAAATGCCTCCTTATTTTCAGCATGTTTGAATCAAAAGGATCTGGGCCATAGTATTAAAAATAGTGAAAGTAAGGGATTTGAAAGAGATCTGTGGCCTAATGCCGAGCTGTTTCAAAGCTGCCTCTGGTCTGCTTCAAAGAACGCCTCTCGTCAAAGGACCCTTCTGTTTCTGGATGCTCTCGACTAGGCAGGAGGCGCATGTGCTTCACATGTTGCACTAAAGAAAGAAAATGGCATTTGAAATCGGTTGAAAACGGGAAGAATATGTATTTATCAGACCAGAACAGGTTTATTTACTCGGAATTCTCTTGGACGAAAGCTGGAGTCATATGAAACACGGAAATGTATATCGGGTAGTAATTTCCGCCATTTCATGACGCAATTATTCCTTTTTTTTTTGGAAACGTGCTTTTTTGGAAGGAGTATTAATCTGATTCTTGCTTTATATTGTTTACTAAATGTTATTTAGGTATTTATTTTCTGCGTCGTTCTACTTTCCAGGTAATTCCCAGCAATAATAGTACCCAGATGCATTGCGAATTACATAATTTCTAATCATTTTTATGGTGTAACAAAATTTGAAGTAACAAGAATCTGGAACTCGATGTTTTTCTCGCTTCTAAAAAATGTTGGTACAAAATTTGAGAGCAATTGCTCCAGAGATCCGAAAGTTATTGTAGAACAATCATTCCCATCCAAATACATTCAATTTAAAAAAATATCATTTGTACGCTAATGAAACGAACGTCGAAAACAGACAACAAAGGCATGTAGCACGACTCCCAGATTGACATTGTGTCGGTATTTTTACTTTCTCGCACTTACTTTGAAGTAAGATAATTACTTTCTCGCGCTTACTTCATAAAAAGATAAAGTTATGTAATCGTGCGCCGGAAAACGGCGTATTTTCGGTAGAAAAACTCTTATTGCCGGGCCGTGGTGACGACAATTTGAAAAATTCCTTTTGCTAATCATAGTAAATTGCTTCTTCTAAACCGTGGTATAGCTATAATTCATGTTTTATTGGTCCTTAATAAAGGAACTGCTTTGGAAGTTTCAAACGGATATTTTGTTTTTTGAGAGGACTTTACATGAAACCTCAAAAACATTTTCAAAAGTTTCTCAAAAATGGCACCAAAGTTTTTGATTAAGCTTGTCTTCGAATAGCGTAAAGGACGCTTAAGAGAATGGGTCAGGTCTCATGTTCCCGGAAATTCCAGATTTTTCAAAAATTTCAAAAGTGCAATTTTTTGGGGGCGTCCAACTATAAATTTAAAGACAATGATTTTTCCTTAATGACATCTGTTCCTTAAAGACTGGTCTTGAATAAGGTCATGTACTTCGTTTCGATAATATGAGTAGTTTTTAGCATAATTTTGATCGAAATTCAGGCAATTTAAACATTTTTTTTTCTCTAAAACGGCACTAAATTTTATCTTTAAACTTTCTCCTCGTATGTTTCCAGAGACTTTAAACATATGCTGCTTGTCCCATTTTCGGTGAACTCTCCGTATTTTCGAAAATTACAAAAAGTTAACATTTCAAAAGTACAAATTAAAGATAGAGATTTTTGCCTTATATTAAGTCAGTCCCAAAGAATTAACTCTTCAAAAATAGTTCATGTACAGCTGTAATTCAAGTGTAATTTTCGCGTAATTTGTGCTTGAAATTAATGCAATTTAGATAAAAAATATTTTACTAAAAACCGCTAATATTAATTTAAAAGTGTTTTCTCTTACAGAAGAAGGGACGTTTAAAAGAATGGCGTGGGTCTCATTTTCGTTGAACGCACTAAATGTTTGAAAAATTGTAAATTTATAAATAATGCCAGAAGTATGTGCTGCTGTAGTACCACTAGTCAACAACTTGGATGGTATAACTAAATTTGGAGTAATTGGAATCGGGAACTCAATATGTGTTTTCTCGCTTCTAAAAAGTGTTGGTGCAAAATTTGTTAGCAATCGTTCCAGTGATCCAAAAGTTATTGTAGACCAATCATAGCCACTCAAATACACATAAGTTTAAAAAATATCATTTTTACTCTAATGTAACGAACGTCGCAATCGTGGCATGTGACATGACACACGAATGAGAATGTTTCGGTAGATCGTCTGCAAGAGTTTCATTAGATGGGAAGAACTATTTAAAATGCGGAGGGAAAGTCTACTGGGATATGAGTGAAAAATGACTTTAACAGATGTTACAGGCACTTGGGAGTAGACCATTGTTTTGGTTGAGAATACGATGACTCCTCAGCTCGAGATGTATTCGCGTCACTTAACATCCTTGGTTGTAATTCTCCTCCACTAAGTACTCGTAGCTTAACTAATTATCCGAGAAGTTATTTATGAATTGTATTTTTAGAAGCATCAGGCATTTGTTGGATTTTTCTTTCACTTCTTCTTCGACTCGGCGATATGCATTTATTTTCGTTCGAGTTTATTTCGATTGTTCCTGGACAATAGAAAGAGAAAACTAGTTTGTTTGCCATATTTTATCTCAAAATAAAAAAAACAAGAACTGAATTGTACAATATCAAAACGAGTAGAAATAAAAATCTTCGTAAGGGTAAAGTATTATTTATTACTGCCTTTCTATGTAATTTTTATGGTTCGATAACCAAATAAAAATAGCAATATACTGCTACTAAACGGAAATTATCGCATTTGTATTTCCCAACATTCGGGTGAAATTCGATATGTCTGGTAGATTCGGTTTAATAATATAGAATTATTACTTTACCTTAGGGTGCTCGCAAGCTCCAAACTACCTAACATTTTCATCACTGTGACGAATTAGTATTTTCCTATGTGACTGTCAAAATTTCGTATTATCATAAACACACATGTTGATGTGCCTATGATTAAATAAAATAATAAATATTTGTTTTTATTTGTTATTCTTATTTAAATAATAACAACTCTAAATGAATCAACGCCTTTCAATAACTTGAGTGTGAGAATTTAAACATTTTGTAATCACATGAATATGTCGTGACTTTATATGCTGAAAACGTCTTAACATTTTTTATACATGTTAAAAAATCAACCAGAAATTATTTTCAATAATAATTTTCTTTTAATTTGTAAAATACAAATTATTAATACATTCTACGTAGAGTATGTTTATTTTATCAGTTAAATACATCATACTTAAAAATTACTTTACAAAGAACTTTTTTTCTTGTTGGCTTCTTGACTTCTACTTTCGTCAGCGCTTTGTCTTCTACTTCAATCATTTTTATTTCTCTGTCAGATGATTATTTCCATTCTTGACGTTTTTTGTGAATTAGTAGTTCCGCCCATTCTTGATTCCTGATTTTCTCTCTTCATTTCGAAGTGACATCGATAATCTTGTTGGGAGCATTTTACCGTCCATTCGCAAACCATGTTCAAAGCAAATAAGTCTTTTGTACTTCCTCTGTGATGTCGGATTCACTACGCACTTACAAGATCTATTATGGAGCCTATAAAATCTGATTTTATTAAAAACCTTTTTAAAAATATCTTACAAAATATAAACCCCGTTTTAAATAAAAAATCTTTTTTAAATGAAGAAATCTTTTTAAATAAAAAATCTGTTTCAAAATAAAAATATTTTTAAATAAAAAAGTATTTTAAATAAAAAATTAAATAAAAATATGTTTAAATAAGAAATATGTTTACATAAAAATATTTTTAAATATAAAATACCTTTAATTAAAAAGTATTTTGAAAATGTTTAAAGTTTTTAAATATGTTTAAATAAAAAGTACTTTATAAATAAAAACATGAAGCATAATTTTAAATCAAAAAATATTTTTTAATAAAAAATCTGTTTAATACCATAATCCGTAGCACATTTTTTTAATATTTTTAATCGTACTTGTTTTTGTACTACTTTTTTCGTGCTATTTTAAATCGTACCCTTTTTCTTTTCTCACCCCAGTGTTTACTTTCCGCGGAATCCCCCTAAACTCATAAACTCATCGCTGATGCCCGTGCTTCGGCTCCAGACTGGACATTTCCACAGGGAAACGTGGACCAGCCTCTGCGCGTGACCAACCGCTGAGCGGCATTCCAGATCCCGCGAGAACGCGCTCCGTGTATTCTGGTCTTGGCAGCGTTGCGTCATCTTGCACAACACGCCGGGGCATAATTGTTTTCAGTTTATTTTTTTTATCAAAGCAATTGTTATATTTATACACGCTAATGCCTTACGGGAAATTGAGTTTCTTGTTTTTATTTTTATTCATTTTTTTATGTTAGAAAATTGAGCAGGTCGAAGCTCCTTTGTTGTTGTTTCTTTTTGTGTGTCTTGTATATTTTAGTTTATCCACTAATTATATCTTTGTTATGATGTTAATTCATTTGTATCTTATATTAAATTACCATTTAACTCCGCGCACATCTCTAAAATAAGTGGTTCCAGTTCTTTTATACGCTGGGTAGTCACGTGCTGTTTTGTGACAATAGGAGTCTCGGGGAGATATAAGCCATCTACCCAATGGATTCTCTGATCCTTTAATAACATTTCTATAATTCATCTAAAATATTTCATGGAAATTTAATTGTTTCAAATGTTAAATCATGAAAACACCAAGAATATACTCGTACAAGTGACCACAAAAATGTCAATATAATAAACTGACCTGTTTTTCATCTAGGCACTTCATCACTAGCACCTTCGTTTTTGTTTATATTTTAGATATAAAAACACAGCTCTTAGTATTACGCAGAAAAAATTGGTTTTGGTATTTTATATTCGCGATAACTTGTCTTCAGTGAAAGGATTAGTACGTTAAACAGGGTCTGACAGGAATCTGATGGCGGGGTTCCATTAAATTTGAAGCTTCGTTGATGTAAAACAATTCCACACAGTCCAGATTCCAAAACAGTCCAACAATTTACGTGGATTATTCCCTACTCTTTATATGTTGCCCAACTCGCTTATCGGATTGGTTTAGGAGTTAGTTAAGTTAAATTTAAAGTTAAGTTTTAATTGTTAGGTGGTAAATGTGCCCCACAAAATCTAATAATTATTTTTTGTTATATTATTTATTTGGAGATACAACGGCTTGATGACCGTCACAATCAACCACAATCACATTGCTACTTTACCAACTGTATTATGATTCCTACATTAACGCCTTACGGCCTATCTTGGGATGGACAGATGAGTATTATTGATGGGTTGATTAAATGATGAAAGAGGATGAACACAATGGAAGAATGAAAGGCGGAGGAAAGAGGAGAACCCGGGCAAAATCTAACTTGATCGCACTTTCACAACTACATATAGATCGATCTGGGTTTGAACCCCGGTCCTAGCGGTGGAGGGTGATACCACAAATCTCCCCAAATAAGTTTTTACTTTCTTTCTCTTACTTCATAAAAAGAGAAAATATTGTAATCGTGCACCGGAAAATGGCGAAAACGACGGATTTTTTAGGACAGAAATACTCTTAATGTCGGGTTCTGGTAACGAAAAAGTGGATAAATCGTGTTTGTATATGTGTGAGTTGGCGCATTATAGCTTTCCAGCTATTACATAACAAGAATGATAACCAATTTCTTGTCATATTAAAACAGCCGTCTAAAGACGAATCATTACAGAATTAAATGTTTATTCACTAAAAAATTATAGAAAACTATTTTTACTTTTTGGAGAATCTCTAATGACGTCACGTGGTGTGTTTGGGAGTTGAATCAAGCTGACGTTGCTTTCCTGTGCACTTTCCCGTGTGTGTATATTTGAGTGTGTGTGTTTGTGGTGTGTGTCGCGCGTAATTTGGCCCAGCTCCCGTCTCGAATTGAGGCTGTTCACGCTTAAAGTTCATTCGCATAGAAGAGTCTAACATAAGCCGAACAGGTTATCTCACCTCCTTTCTGCTCAGACAGAGAGAACTTATTTAAGGAATGGTTAATGTAACAATCGTTTAGAAAAACAAAGATGTCTCTTCATGACCATCATTAGGAGGATGAGCTCGTCATGTCGTCTTCACGGGCATTAACATGTATCGCCCAGTGTTCTACTGTTTAGCAGATGTCTGACTCTCCATTGAATTAATTTGTATTACTAGTTTATTTGTAACTTCATGTCTTAACTGGTGTTAAAAATGAATTAATGTACTATTTTATATTTCTAATATTATTACCTTTTATTTATAATATTTTTATTCATCTGAATTACAACTTTTGCGGTGCATTTAATATATTTCTCTTTTTATGATTTAATTCACACAAAAGTGCTTTAATAGCATTCTAATTCGTTTCTGTTACATTGATATTACTATTTTTATATTTAGTGGAATTTTCATAAACAAAGAATGTACAGATACTTCCTACTTTAATGATTAAATAAAGTATAAATAGTTCATGTTTTCTTACACCACTTTTCGAAACCGATAAAGAATAATCATCTGATTAATATTCCTTCCTGCTGTCGCAGGCCACTCGAAGCAACCATTGAGGAAAAATAGAGTAAATGTTATCTAAAATGGACTGTTTGTAAAACACACAGAAATTCAATTTTGAAACGAATTTTGTTTTATAAAAAACCGATTTTGACAGTCACGGAATCGATTTGGGGAATAATTTGCGTGAATAAACTGAACCAAAGTAAATACTTGCATCATCCTGCTTTAAATTCTCGAAAAATCGCTGTTTTCTTCTGCGGCATTACAAAACTTTCTCTATACTCTGTACGTAGCATGCAAGAAAGTAAAAATAGATAAAGGATACGGACGAACATAATACTGAAGAAGGTAAAGCACATAGACAGAAATTATTACTTATGTATAGATCCCTTCCGGAAACCGTTTGAGGCGTTCGACACGGATTGGTCTGTTGGTGTGCACCTAACCATTTTTTGTATCTTTCTAATCCATTTAAAAACATCGTCATAGGCAGAAGACGATGACGCCTGTCATTTCCTTACGTAACAAACTGTTAATGTTAGGAATTACTTAAAGAAATGGATGTTCTACTCGTCATGAAAAAAATTGATGAAACCGTTAGACAATTTAATAACCATTTTTTTTATAAAAGTATACTTGATGATGTAACATAGTTACAAAACGTTGTAAATGTTTGTCTTAAATAAATAATTGTCGTAATGTACAGAGGATTCGCTTATTGCTATAACTAATATTAATAATAAGGACAACGAGAGAGTGGATTTTTCCATCTGTCATTTCTACAAGAAGTTCGTCATCCCCCGTTAGCGTCATGCCCCCTTCACGGTCATTATCCTCAGACTCGTCATACGCAGAAGACGAGGACTTCCCTCATTTCCTCAGATCACAACCTGTTTATGTTAGGAATTACTTAAAGAAATGGATGCTGAATTCGTCATGAGAAAAATGGAGGGAATCATATTACCACGTTATAACCCTTGCTTCTATACCAGTAACGAATTAACAATTATGAAACGTTGTAAATGGTCTTAAATAAATGATTGTCGTAAAATACAGAAAATTCGCTTCTTTTTACTAAAAGCATCAAATTTATAATAATAATAATAATAATAATAATAATAATAATAATTATTATTATTATTATTATTATTATTATTATTATTATTATTATTATTATTATTATTATTATTATTATTATTATTATGTATTTGGCATTATTGGTTCGGTAGTCCCACTGCGCCGGCCAGCGACCGATGTTCCCCATGCCTGTGCCTAGTTAAATTCCCATGCTTGGGGGGTAAGAGGGACATGAGGCGAACATGACATATTCTCTTTGCCGTAACTACCGAAATCCGCCTGCTTGAGCTTTTCTTCGTCACACAACTACAGAAACTGGGACGATTTTAAAGGAAAGCTACAACTCTATGTTTGCCACGACCCGAAATCGAACCCGGGACCACAGCACGGGAAGCTAGTACGCTGCCCACAAGCCAGTTCAGAGACATAATAATAATAATAATAATAATAATAATAATAATAATAATAATAATAATAATAATAATAATAATAATAATAATAATAATAATAATAATAATTTTAAAACTGTTGAAAGTGTCAAAGACGCCGCACCAAGCTAGTCTCACGCAAAACACACGAGTCCAGGTTGAGGGTTCATGTGAGCCGCACGGTATTCTCGGGAGGTTGGCTGCGTAAGCGGCGACACACGAGCTCTCTGGCGGAGACCCGAGAGCAGGTTGGCTTGGCCCCCAGACTGACGCACGTTTATACCTCGCAGTCTGCAAGTTGCTGCGCGTCGCGGTCTAATTATACCTCGGAATCATTAAGGCCTTCGCTATTCATAAGGGTTTTGTTATGGAAAATGAATTATGGAAAGTGTTTGCCTCGCTTGATTGATTGTTGCCCTTTTACTGTTTTTAGCAGGGCTAACGGAAAGACGCTTCTTTCTTTACTCATTTCTTTTGAAAATATATATTTGTATCTCTTCATTATTTTTTACTTTTCAGCAGTTTTAACGTTGTAAGCTAAAATGACGTTTAAGTTGTCTGATTATACCACAGAATCATTTAGGCCTTTGCTATTCATAACGGGTTTTATTATGGGCAATGAATTAAGGAGAGTGATTGACTCGCTTGATTTATTGTTGCCCTTTTACTGTTAACGGAAACACGCCTCTTTTTCAGTCATCTCTTTTAAAAATATATATTTATATTTGTTCATCATTTTTTACTTTTCAGTAGTTTTAACGTTGTAAGGTAAAATGATGTTTAAGTTGTCTGCTTCTCCCACAGAATCATTTCTAATCTATTCAGTTTGAAGGATTTTATGTTTGTTAAAATGAGTATGAGCAGCAGTAGAATATATCGGAAGCCTACGCATAGTGGGTGTTAAAATTTGATTTGTTGATTAACATTCTACATGTAAAATTAAAGGAAAGTTTTGAGTTGATAATAGAAGTAAATTTTAAGTTACATTCATTTCAAAAATGTTGATTAACATAATTTTCATTGTAGAAAGAAACTTTTTGGAGTTTCTACCAACTACAGTTAGGCAAAAATAATTTAAAAGTAGTACCAATGAATTGCTTTTCAATTTTATTAGTCAATTAACTTTGTGTGGAAAGCCAACTTATTTCCCCATTTAGGGGGGGCGGGGTACATTTAGCATCCTGGTCTTCTAAACCCGAGTTCGTGCGTTCAAACACAAGTAGGCGTGGAGGATAAACCAAGGGGCGGAAAAATCTGAGTGTGTCATTCCACGCTTGTGACATGAAAAAGAGTCGTGGCAAATTGCCCAGAAAAACTAAATCCTCCTACTATTTCCATCCTAATTACATCGTCTCCTATATTATTTCAGCAGTATACATACCTTTTGCAACTCTCACACCCAACCAATCTTAATATATTGAGGTCTCTAACGAAAAATAATTTCACGGTGACGTGACGAATTAAACTTTGACTTTACAAATATGAAGAATTTGTTGAAAAAAATCAACAACTATATATATTTATGTCAAATTCGACCCACTGCACTCGGCCACATTTTTCAATCTATATCTTTAAATAACTCCTAAACAAAGCGTTTTTAGGGCCTTAAAAACTAAAATTTTGAGACCAAAGGTCTTCATGAACATTGTATTACATTTTTATTGTTTCGACGCTTCTCGATTCTACCCCACCTATCAAGAGCCTGTAGAATCTGCAACCGTATGTGAAATTAAACTAATTACTGGATATTTTACGCGACTGAATAACATGGGTGTACCTCTTTGCTCGGTAATAACATTAAATAAGAATAGTTTGTATTGCCAAGGTTTTATTGAATAATCAATTACAAGGAGACATATAGAAACGTGTGTGTGACGAATGATAAGAGGGTTTTAAAGAAAAAGATAAATTAAAGCCTTAATATGTAAATAGGGAAGAGGGTGGGGGTTTAATATGCGAGAGTTCTCGCACGGGTACGCTAGTCCTATGTATTCACTTAGTGGGAACGACGCAAATAATGAGTGAATATGACCGAGACCGTGCTTATGTCATTACCTGGCGCCGAATTTAGAAGTTCAAAAACCGATGGTAGAATTGGGTGCCCGTGGGATGTTAAAATTGAAAGAGCCTAACAATACTGCTGAAGCCCGACCATTGGACCGCAAAAACAAGAACAGGAACAACAAAATATTTATATTTGCAACGAATATTATTTTAAAATTCTTCTCAAAGTGATTATCGTGTAGTTTGTTTATTCGTTGAACAAATGCTGAGATGGTCCCTGTACTCGCTACTGGACAATTAAATGTAGTACCTATGCTTGCAGCAATCACGACAGAGCCGTACACTCTTAATTCTGGAATATTTTTTATTAAAAGAATTTATTTATGAAGAAATTCTCGATATTAGTCCACGACGAACTCTTTTAATATACATTTTAACTGTTTCCTAAACGATCTTTATATTTATGAAAGGAAATTAGGTAGTCTAAAGAGATTTCATGTACCCGTCAGTAAGATTTAAAATTGTTTAATCGCTCCAAAAGTGTGTGTTGCCGATTTTTTTAAATGCTGGAAGAATTTATTTCGAAAGATCCTTCTTTTTTATGTCTCTTATGCAGAAAAAAATTATTTTTCAAAACACATCTCTCCATCCGTTAGTCTGCGGTCAACGCTACCATCTAAATCGTACACAATATTACCCAAAATGGAAAAGGTTGGTCGCATGGGAGGTCCAGTGGATTCGAAACTGAACATTATATGTTGGGGTACTTTATATAAAACTACTAGAGCATTTTCAAGTTTATTTCCCAAACATTTTACAGTCGAATAGAGCAAAGTTCGCTTAAAAGGTGGCAAAGGACAGATTTTCAATAAAACCTCTGAATTACGAAAACTCTACCTACTCTAACAACTACATTATTGAAGATAGATAATTTTTCTTCGTAAAATGTATTCTTCAAAAATAGGTACTAGTAACATTTTATCGTGTACGACGTTTTTCAAAATATTTTTATAAGTTTGAGTAAAATCGTGACAATTTAAAAAAAATACACCGAGAAACTTTTTTTAACCTACTCCAAACGCTTTCTGAATTTTTAGTGGATTGATTGATAATTTCTAAAACCTACATACCGAAGGTCACATCCCATCCCGGACAAATATTTTAACATGTTGGAAACACTCGATAAGATATTGAAGCGATCCCTAATTTGAGTAGGATGTTGCTGGCCGAAATTTCATGAGCAATCGGTGTTCAAATAATACGAGAAAGTATGTGCTATTGCCACGTCAATATTTTTCATTTTAATTATAGTGTGGAGAGACGCAGAAAAAATTACAACATACAAAAATAATCACCGCCTTCATTTGCATCCTGTCTAAATATTATTTTTTTGCGACTCGTTGAAATTAATCATTTCTTCTTTATAATGGCATTCGTCCCGCGCAGTTACAGAATTGGCAAGGCCTCATTGGCGTATGCAATGCCAACGTCCATACCACGTTGAAAGCACGGGTTCTCGTCCGATCACTGAACTTAAGCAGCGTCGGGCGCTGTTAGTACGGAGTTATGTAGTGTTCTGCTCCGGAGTCCGATTCTTTTTAGATTTCTTATTAATTCTGCAATTAAGGGTGGTAACTTGGTGGTACTTGGATGGGTGACCGTCTGGGAACCCCGCGTGACATTGGCACAAACATTTAGTGGTTAGGCGGAAGAACAGGCCTCAAGACTTGAGGCTCGCCGGAAATAATGACAATTTTATTATTATTATTATTATTATTATTATTATTATTATTATTATTATTATTATTATTATTATTATTATCATCTTCCTTTCTCACGGTGAATGATCTTGGGTTCCGGCAGTAAACGAAAATCCACACCAGGTTGCACCCAGCTTCCTAAGGTGTAGATTCGGTGATCTATTTGGTTCTACAACACCTTGCGCAAAATGTGCGCCGTACCATAGAGTACGATATCCTGGATTTCATAGTGCTTACTGCAGCCTGGGATCTTAGTCAAGTGCTTCGTAAGATCTTTAGGAATTGCGCCCAGAGCACCTATTATTACTGGCACAATCTCTGTTCTAACATTCCACATTCGACTGACCTCGATTGCAAGATCTTTATACTTTAGAAATTTCTCAGCAGCCTTTGCTGTCACATGGAATTTACATCACATGGAATAGATACATCAATGAGGAGACATGTTTTTTCCGCCTTACTGCGTATCACTATATCTGGTTTGTTAGCCATTATAGTGCGATCGGTGTGAATCTGTTGATCATACAAGATGGTGTTATGCCCAGCTGTTGTTACTGGTTTAGGTGTGTGGTTATACCATTTATTGCTTATTTATTATTATTATTATTATTATTATTATTATTATTATTATTATTATTATTATTATTATTATTATTATTATTATTATTATTATTATTATTATTATTATTATTATTATTTATTTTTTCACAACTTTCTGGTACATGTTTGAGAAGTCATACAGATATTTCTATCAAAGCATGATTTCCGTAGTACATTACTTTTAACAAAAATTTATTTATTTTAAGAACTTATTAGAAGGTAAACATTTCTACAAATATAAATTTAAACACTTAGTTTATAAATTAAAAAGTATATAATTTTTTAACACAAATTTATTTAGGAACCCATAAATCTTCTGACTAAAGAACACGTGCTCAGGATCACAGCTTTCTGTAGATTGATGATAATGTTCGTCTCGATCCCCAGTTTTTTCAGAGAGTGCTTCAGGACGGTAGGTATCACACCTGTTGCTGAGAGGACGATCGGCACAATCTCCACCTCCAATACATGCCACTGCTCCTTTATAACCTCTGCAAGTTCCCTGTACTTTTGAATTTTCTTTTTGTGTGTTGTGTCGAGGTTGTTGGTATCTACAACTGCTATGTCTATCAGCCATACTTTTCTTTTAGATTTATCCCAGAGTATTACATCCGGCCTGTTATGACGAACTGTTCTGTCTGTCAATACGCTTCGGTCCCAGAGTAATTTATAGGTGTTATTCTCGATATTTTGTGGATGGTACTTGTAGTAAAGTGTATCAAATTCACTAGCAGTTCCACATTTCCTTGCAAGTTTGGCGTGGATGATTCGTGCTACCATATCGTGCCTCTGTTTATAATCCGTTGGGGCCAGCATACTGCAGCCCGTAGTAATGTGCTAGATCGTTTCTTGGCCTACACC
>BLKR01005567.1:0-77408 GCA_011170035.1 Teleogryllus occipitalis | reverse complement strand
TGTTGGTGAATCAACACAAACAATATCTGATAACACATCTAGGGATCACATTCTTTCATTTAAAGGAAAAAATACTGTAGTATTGTAATCGGTTCAGTAGAAGCTCTAAACGAAGCCATGGAAAAATACCTTATTTTTTTAAATATATAGACTAGTGTTACTGGATGGTAACGACTTTCTCGTATTAGTTAGTTTTCTAATTTCTTTGGTCTGGGCTAGCTTTTCTCTTACCACATCTTCCATCCTCTTCTCAGCTGCCATCTAGCGTCCCCCAAAGTACATTTTCTTTATCTTCACATATTTTTCAGTTGCATTTTGCATTTTAAAAATGTCTTAATTTTTCGGTTCCAGGTTCGAAATATTACCTTAAGAATATTATAGAAGAGTAAAACCTCGTCTTATAAGGAAGTTTTCATTGAAAAACATGGAGCCATTTTTCAGAAAATGCCTTTCAAGCGTTACTGTTATTGCGAAATTCGAATCCCTTTTCCACAGCTTTCAAGAAACTTCACTGGAAGTCATTTGACACACTTCCACTTACAAGTGAAATAATACAAAACGCTGGAAATGTGCATATTAACAGCGTGAAAGATATTTCAAAAAAATCACATTGCATAATTTTTGAAAAGACAAAACAAAATACCGCAAAATTGCTTTTTTGCAATTTTATGTAGTGTATTTACCACTATCCATACAAAATGTTTTAAGAAAACATTAGAAGCCATTTTTAAATAATTAAAGAAATACTGCACGGATTTCACACATTAGTGCGCGCAAACTACTAAAATTTTCAAAACAATAAACCTCATCTTAATAAAAGCTCTATTTATGGAGAACAAACTTTATCTGCAGGAAAAATCGTTATCTTCAATTTTGTAGTTGTAGGACGAAGCGAAAAAAAAAATTCGAACTTTTCTAATTTTCGGAAATTTAAGAGTTAACAGTGAAAATGGACCAATGTCATCTTTATAAGTTTATTTTCCTTTATTCTGTCAAGAAATTTAAAGAAAACATTTGGAGCCGTTTTTGAGAAAAGCTCGAAAACCTTCAGAGAGTACCCCAAAAATTTAAAGAATGTTGTTCACAATCGCGAAGCTTCGAGTTGTGCCAGATCGACCGGAGAATATCAGTTTTAGAAAAAAAATCCTACGAATAAATTAGGCGCTAATGTTGTTCAGAGATGGACAGACGGACGAACAGAAATAAGGGTTTTTCTGGCGATAATTCGCTGTTTTCCGGTGCACGATTACATAACTTTCTCTTCTTACAAATAAATTCGTAAATCGAGAAAGTAAAATCACTTTTTCAGTAGCAGGAGACTAAAAAAGGTGTATTTCCCTTGAAATCTCGAATTAGATTTTCCGCAGCATTACATAACATTTTATGTATTAGGTATATTACTCCATATATACGTACGTATACGAGAAAATAAAAAAAAACAAGTTTTGTTAACGGTCAATAAAGTGTCTTTGTTCATTGTCCTCTGGGAACCTGCTATCCTTCTAAATTTTCAAACGAGAGGCTTCGCGGCATACCCTGAGATCGTGTGCAATGAACTTGTGTGATGTGGAATTGTTATCTTTGGAGCTGTGTGGCTTGTATTCTGACATCTCTTTATCTGAATGAATATATTTTTTATTTTTACGTCAAAAACAGTAAAAAAACTATGTGTGGCGTGCTACGGGGGGAAATGTATCCTGTGCACGTTTTCATAATTCTGTTATCCCTACCATAAGCCATATACTACTTGAATTTTGAATACCGAAAGAAATGAGCGTTTTTTGCCAGGATTGTTGACAAAAATTTTCGCTCCGATGTAATAAAATCTATTTTCAAGTATAAACCAGCTATAAATTTGTGCTCTTATCCCTCATGTCCTTCGTGAAGGAATAATATTTCCTGGCGCGACAATATGAAGAACGATAGTTTGAATACCTATATTTCCCACTAAATTCTAGAAGACGTGCACAGACAATGAAGTTACATTTATGTCCAGAAGCAAAACAAGGAGCCATCTCAGCATTTGCTCAAAGGATCTGGGAAACTGGACGAAAAACCTGTTCTAGATGGGGGTCATTGACCCAGAAGCTGCGTTACATGTTGTTTACAATTATACTGTCCAAATGATAAATAATACATTAAATATCACTGTTAAAATTAGTTACTTTCTTTTCTATGCTCAGTATAGTTTCTGATTATATAGAAAGTTATGTAGCAAAAACGATTTTACTTGGTATTTAAACTTTTCTATCGAATTTAATCGTTTAATATCATCTGGCAAAGTGTTGTAAAATAATGTAAATGTATTGTATGTGATTTTTTGTAGTGAGCTGTTGAAACTGTCACGTGATGAATATGATTACTACGTCGAGTGTTATAGTTATAGACATCGGCGGTTTTTGAAAATATATTCCCCCCCCCCTGAGCAAGTCATATTTAACAAAAAAACTGATTCGTAAATTAACAGACAAGGTAGTGGTAAAATTCCTAGATTAATAAAGAGAGGCTTACAAGATCACGTGGGTGGTATTTGGTTATTATTCTTTTCTGTAATCTAAACGTCTGGGGGCTATAAGATGTATTTCCCCAGAATATTATGCCATATCTCAGGCAGGAGGCTATGAGCATTCGTGAAATATACACAACGAGCAGTATGAAGGCTGAATTTGAAAGAATTCTGAACGCGTAGCATAATGAACTTAATTTTGTGTTCAATTCATTTAAATGGACGTTCCATTTGAGGTTTGACTGAATTGGGAGACCCAAAAAATTGTTTTACTTTAACATCATTCATTTTCATTAGAGTACAAAATTGTTTATTTGAGATGGAAAACTGCATTGAAATCGTTTTATTTTCGTTTACTATTAATTTGTTATTACGGAACCAATTTGAAACATCTGATATTGTACTATTTACGGTTTCTTTATTGCAAAGAATATTCGTATCATCCGCGAAGAGAACTGTTCTTCCGTTCAGAATCGTCGAGGGCATATCGTTTACGTATTGTAGGAGGAAAATAGGGCCTAAAATCGGTCCCTGCGGAACTCCACGTGCAATTAGCAAAAATTCGGAAAGGTGTGTACATAATGTTCCATCATTCCAGTATGGTATTTCTACACTCTGAGATTGTTGTTTAAGGTATAAACATAATCAGTGTAGAGCAACACCACGTATTCCATATGAGGGTAATTTTGAAAGTAAAATGCCATGGTCAATGACGTCAAAAGCTTTTGAAAGGTCTAAAGTAATCCAATGGGTGCTTCGTTTTGATCCAATTACGAGATGTTATCTTTATGAAAAAAATATGGCTGTTTCCGTAGATTTTGATTTTCGAAATCCATGTTGGCAATCTGAAAGCGCTTCGTGTTTACTGAGAAACGTGGTCATGTAAACCACATATATTGGGCAAAGAAAATCATGTGATTTCTTTGATTATTAAACGAGACATCGCGAATTGAAGCAAAAAACTAGTGGTGCTAAAACAACATGTACTTCACCGTCCATATTTCACGCGAAACTACGCAAAAATCACTCAAATTTTCGAAACATTGTACATGACCTTATTTCAAAATCTATCTTTAAGAAAAGCTTACATTAAGGTAAACTTTTCTGTCTCTAATACATTAGTGGTAGGAAGATTCCAAATAAAGTTTAAACTTTTGCAATTTTCGAAAAATCAGGGTTTTCAACAAAAGTGAAACCTACACCATTCTCTTAAACGTCCTTCATTGTATCCAACAACAAAATGTAATCAAAAACATAAGAGCCATTTATTAGAAAATTTGAAAAATGTCCCAGAGGCTTCATGTAAAATACCGCCAAAAATTAAAATATGGGTTGCAAATTCAAGGGGCCACGACATCGGCCAGATCGATTGGGGAATATTAATTTAGGAGAAAATCGGCTTAACCGTTTTGCCGCTAGCGTTGTTCACAGACGGACACGTTGTGCCGTCATTCCATTTTTCGGTATCAAAGGCCCACAAAACATGAATTCTGGCTACACTACGTGTCAGAGGATTTTTTTTTCAAAATTTAGCATTGTGGATTTATCCACGTTTTCGTCGCCAGGACCCTGTAATAGGAGTTTTTCTGTCGACTATTCGCAGTTTTTTCGCGCAGCATTACATAACTTTCTCTGTACCGCGGTATCGAGAAAGTAAAAATTACCTTTGAGCAATTTTTGAAGAATCAAAAGAATACCACAAAATGAACTTCATGTCATATTAAACAGTGCAATTAGCACTATCCGTTGAAAAATTTTGAAGAAATTTTTTTTGAACGTTTCTGAAAATGCGGGATTTCGAGTTCATTTTCACTTAATACTGTTGAGTTTTCGAGAAACTTTATGACATTATTTAAAGCACATTTACTCAAAAATACAATAATGTAAACAAATTCCGGCTAATGCAAATATTAACGACTAGAGGTGCTATAGAATGACACAGTAAAGTTTTCGAATTTCCTTGGTGTGGATTGGTACTGTGGAGTCTTGCCTTTCCTTCTTTACAGCTGCCATTTATCGCCGCCAAAAGTATTTGCCTATTTTTTTGAAACTTTCTCAACTTTTCGGTTTCCAAATAGTAGAACCGAAATATTATTTTAAGAATATTAAAGAAGGCCAAAACCTGTTCTAAATATCAATTTTCGTTAAAAAATTGGAGCTGTCTTTAAGAAAACAGCGATAAGCATTACTGTGAATGCGAAATTTGAAGCTCTTTTTTACAGGAATCTATTGAGTTTTCGAAAAACTTCATTTGAAGCAATTTCAAGAACATCAAATTACTAATTAAATAATTTATACAAATCCATTGAAATATGCATATTAAAGGCGTGAGAGAAATTAAAAAAAAACATTTGTTTAAATTTTGAAAAAATAAATGAGTGCTTCAAAATGAACTAGAAGGCGTATTAAAACTATCTACTATCCCTATCCCTATACCTAATTACCACTATCCGAAAACTTTGAAGAAAAAATTAGGAACCAATTTTGGAAAAATGGCGATTGAGTGTTTCTGAAAATGCGGAATTTTGAGCTCATTTTAACGCAAAAGTGTTGGATTTTCGAGAAACATTACTTAACGTTATTTAAAGCACATGCACTCATAAATACAATAATGTGAAAAAATAGCATTTAATGCAAATATTACGGATGTGAGAGACAACTCAAAAAATTACAATTTTGTAATTTTTGAGAATACAAAATAATGGGGCGATATGGCATTTATGTCATAGTATAGCGTTCGTTTGGCACTCTCCATTCCAAACATTTAAAAAGAATTGAAGCCGTTTTTGAGAAAATCTTGTTTTCGTAATTTTTTAAAATTGCAAATATTGCGTGAAAACTGCAAACATTTTGAAAAAATCTACATAACTTTCTTAAAAAAACTAATTACGAACAACAAACTTCATTTGAAGAAAAAAATCTATCTTTAATTTTGTAGTTTTAGGAAGACGCTGAAAAAACTTTTGCAATTTTCGAAAATTCAGAGTAAACGGTTAAAATTAGACCTATGCCCCCTTAATAAGTGTATTTTACTCTATTCTTACAAGAAATTTAAAGAAAAAATTTGGAGCCGTTTTTGAGAAAAGTTTGAAAATATCCGCGGGGTTTATGTAACGTACCCCAAATTTTAAAGAATATTTTTCAAAATCTCAAAGATTCAACTAGAGCCAGCTCAATCGAGGTTTTTGCAATTTGGAAAATATCATACGAGTGGTTTAGGCCCTAGGAGTGTTCATAGACGGAAGGACAGACGGACGGACGGACGTTTTGAAAAAGAAAAAACTCAACATTTTTTCGATATTTGCGGACCCTAAAACGTGTATTTCCGATGAAATCTTGAAATCGATTTTCCGCAGCTTAAAGGCTCCCTCAGACCGTTGCGGTAGATCCGCAGTTCCGAGCTAGACGCGGCCGCGGAATTCGCGGGACCGTTCACACCGGTGAGTCAATTATGAGTTAGCGTTTGGTGACGGTTTTCAACCGATAAAGAAGAGGCGCTCGTTTCTATTCATGCAGCTATAGAAAAGCAATGTTATTTGTAGTACTTTTCTGAGCACATGCAGTATGTCAAGTATTTTTTCTTCTTTCTTTACGATTTTCCCTCAAATTTTTAATATCTCTTTAGAAAATATACAAAAAGGGTCGATAATTGTGACCTAGAAAGGAAACAGTACGAAGAATTGCACACCTTGATGCCACACCGAGAAACACTATTAATTTACTAGAATGCCCAGTGACTGTTTTGATGAAATTTTGAATATGATCGCAGAAGACATAAGAAAATCTGATACTTGACAATTGTGAAGCTAACTACCCTAAAGAACAACTTGTTATTGTACTCACTCATTGAAACTTTTCTTTAGTAAAATGTACAACTTTTTAAGAACAAAAAATTTTAAAAATCGAAGTTTAATGTTATTTAAACTTAATTAAATTACTGAACACAATTAGAAGTATGTTTTGTGACAGTTCAATCGTGTCCGATTTACTGGCGGGCTGAAAATATTCGACATCTGACGAGTCTTTGCCTTGGTTTCCACAACGAAACTCGAGCGGCAGAGTTCTGTGCATGAATAGAAGGCAAGGTCGCTCGACCCAGAGGGGAGCGATGACTCCCGAACACGGGCGGGCTTTCATGAAACTCGAGCTGCAGCGGAAGAAATGCGTCTGACTGCGTTACAAATTTGCTGCCGATTAAACGCTGCCAATCCATTGTCACGACGTTCACTTGCCGCGCAGGTCTGAACGTGCTCATATGGCAACACGTGACGCGAAACTTTCGCTGCGGCCAATCCACGTAGGCGGCGGATCATCCGCGTCAGTCAGTAGGAGCCTTTACATAACAATCTCTATACTACGTATATTACTCCCGTGTATAACATGTATACGAGAAAGTAAAAATTACAACGTTTATGTCATCTTATTGAGTATATTTAGCAGTATCTCTACCAAAAATTTGGAGCGGTTTTTGGGAAAATCTTGTTTTTGTTATTTTTTAATGTTGCACATATTGTACGCAATGTTGCGCGAAAATTGCTAATATTTTCAAAAAATGTACATGACCTTAATGAAAGAACTTATTATTGAGAAAAATTTTACTCAAGGAAAAATCTTTACATTCAATTTTGTAGTTCAGGAAGACTCCAAAAACATTTCAGACTTTTGGAACTTTTGAAAATTCAGACTTAACAGTGAAAATCGGACTGATGCCACCATTATAAGTTTTTCATTCTATTCAAAGAACAACGACTTCAAGAAATTAAAAAAAGAAATTAAAGAAAAAATTAGGAACCTTTTTGAGAGAATTTTGAAAATGTCACAGTGACTGTGTATAAACTACTCCCAAACATTAATGAGACTAAATCGACAGGGTTTAATTCAATTGGGGAAAAATCCCACTTATGGTTTAGGTGCTAGTGTTATTGTTCTCATACACCAGACAGGCAGACGGACGGACAGCTGGACGGACGGACAGTAGGACGGACGGACGTTTTAAAAAACTATTTTTCGGTATCCCAAAACGTGTACATCCGTACATATGTGAGTATACGAGAAAGTTATAGAATACGCTTTGTCATGCTGAAAATTATAGTTCTAAAAAATTAAATTTTCATATTTTGTTTTAAAGAATTCACGTTATCGTTCTTCGCGGGCCAGACGTCCGAGCGCAAGTGTCCTTGTTGAATCAACACGGGTAATTGTAATTCCTCTCAGTAAATAATTTTTCGAATTTTTTTAAAATTTTTTTTATTGATTTTGATGGATGTACATAGGTCAGTTGTAGTATAAACTTTACATATGTTTGATAGACTTACTTACTAACTTATATTTAAAACTTATTTCTAAGACTTAAATCTAACATAAGGTTGAGGATGCCCTATTGGGTCCTCTATTCTGGTTCAAATTCGGAGAAGGTTTTAAGGTATATATTGTAGGGGTATCTGTTTTTTATTCTGGTATGGTTCGGGTTTTTAGCGAGTCTAAAGGTTGCAAGGGAAGAGATTTGAGGTAAATAACAATAAAAGTTGGTGGCTAAGTATGTGATGTGATGTTCAATAAGTTCTAAGTTGAGTTCTTTGTGAAGCTGATGATTCGTGACAAACCACGGTGCATTGGTGATGGTTCTGAGAAATTGGTTCTGAATGATTTGTAATTTCTTTAGATTGGTTTTTGCGGAATTTATCCAGATGGGACAAGCATACAGCAGCAGCGGTCTTAGAATGGCTTTGTACATTGCAATTGAAGAATGATATGGTAATGGACTGTTTCTATAGATTAAAGGTTTTAATTGTTGTAGTTTTATTTTAGCCTGTTTTATTTTTTCGTCTATGTGCTTTTTCCAATTCAGTTTAGTATCTAAGTTTAATCCAAGGTATTTAATAGGTTTGTTAGAGGGGTTCCAGTTTAGTTGATTGTTGTTTATTGTTAGGGGGTGGGGAAGGTATAGGGTCTTAGTGTGAATATTTTTGCTGCGGTTTTGGATGAATTCAGTTGTATTTTAAGTTTGGATGCCCAGCTATCGAGTAAGTTGAGGTATAGTTGTGTTCTATTTCTGATGTCAATGATAGAGTTGCCAGAAGAAAATATTGCTGTATTGTCCGCAAATTGGGCTATGTGAATATTCGTTAATTTAGGAAGATCTGCAACGTATAAGTTGAATAGTGTGGGTGATAGTGGTGAGCCTTGGGGGAGTCCTGCGTTAATTAGTCTAGGGTTGGAGTGATGATTATTTACATTCACTGAAAAAGTTCTATTGTTGAGAAAGCTATTGATAATTGATTTTATGTAGTATGGGGTGCCAATTTGTTTAATCTTGTACATTAAGGCTTGGTGCCATGTCCGATCAAACGCCTGAGTGATATCTATAAATACGCCTATTGTGTGATGTTTTTTCTGGAATGCTGTGTATATATGTTCGGAAATTCTTAGTAACTGGTGTTGAGTAGACACTTTTTCCGTAAATCCAAATTGTTCTTTAGGAATTATTTTCGTTATGTGTAGGTAATTGTTTAATCTTTTAAGAATAATTTTCTCGAATATCTTTGATAAGGATGGTAATAGACTGATCGGACGATAACTGTCAACGTTTGCAGGATTTTTGTTCGGTTTACAAATGGGAATAATGATAGCATGTTTCCAGGTATGCGGAAAGTAGCTTATTCTGAGACACGAATTGTAGATGTTTGTGAGGGTGGCTATTGCTGGTGGGGGTAAATGTTTTAATACGATATTATTTATATTGTCGTGTCCGGGTGATTTTTTAAGAGGCAGTTTATTAATAATTTTTTTAATTTCAGAGGGTGAAATGTAGTGTATTTTTTGGTGAGGTCCATATTCTTGTTCTGATGCTGATTTGGTGACAGTGATGTGTCCAGGATGGAAATTAGTGTTGTTGACAGTGAAAGTTGAAGCAAAATATCTTGCTAGTTCTTCTGATTTTTGGTAGGATGTGTATGCTTTATCTGTTGTTGAGTTAATAGGAGGTATCGTTTAAGTATTTTTCGTGTGAATTGCCACAGGGTGTTATTACTGACGCTGAGCGACTGGATTAAGTTATGATAGTTTTGGCTATTGAAGTTAGTTATAAGTCTCTTTACGATATTTGTTAATAGGTTTAGTTCCCTCTTAAGTTCAGGTGTTCTTAATCGGTACCAAAGTCTTCTAGTTTTGTTTTTTATTGAAATTGCTTTCAATATTTCTTTGGGTAGTATTTTATGTCTGGTTGTATTTGAGCCTGGTGGAGTAGTTAATTGTGTACTTTTTATAGTAGAGTGTATCATTTCGTTGAATTGAGAGATGGATTGGTCTATTTCCAACGGGGTTTTTAATGTTTTTATTTTGGGTAAGGAATTTATTACTGCTTTTTGAAATTTGTGCCAATTAATTTTTATTGAGTTTGGTTTAGGGGCGGGGGCGTGTTGCGGTATAAGTTGGTGTGTAGTAATGATTACCGGGATATGATCAGAGCCAAGTTCGAAAGTATGTGTAGAGTAAAATTTGATATTAGTATTTGTGATGCCTATGTCAAGGATGTCCGATTTACGAGTACGATCCTGAGGGTGGTATGTTGGCTCCGAGGGGGTGAGTCTTCTTAGGTTTGAATTGTTTATTAGTTGAGCTAGGACTTTCCCATTGTGATTATTATTTTGACACCCCCCAGCTTACGTGTTTTGAATTAAGGTTACCCAATAGCAAAGTTTTCTCGGTAGGTTGAAAAAAATTAGGAAAGTTTGCATTTATAATTTTGGCTGTGGGGGGCTTATAAGCTGTTATAATTTTCCATGGTTGACTATTTATAAATATTTGGATAGCAACAGTTTCGATTCCTGGTGTGTCGGGTAGATTAATTTGGTGGTGATAAAGATAATTTTTGACCGCGATAAGTACCCCTCCTCCCCTATTTTCCGTTCGATCTGTTCTATAAGTGCTGTACCCTGGAATAAATAGTTTATTTTTTTTATTCAGGTGTGTTTCAGTTATGCATGCTACGTCAATTTTATGATGATGCAGAAAATGAATTAGTTCTGTTTTTTTATTATTGATGCTATTGGAATTCCAATTCAAGATGGATATATTATTAGTGGGTTGAGTTGACACTATTATTGCTTAGATAAGCGGTGACAGAGTTTTGAATGGTGCTGATGATGGTAGGGATTAAAGAATTTATGAAATTAATGATGCATGAGGGGATTGAGTTGATTATTGTGCCGATAATTCGATTGTTAGAGTCAGAATCATTTGGATGGGAAGAGGACTGGGAGTGGGTGTGAGAATTTTGTGAGTTGGATTGGATTCGATTTTTGGAGTTTGAGATGAGGGTGAAGTTTCGGAGAGTACTGGTTTGGGGTAATTTTGGGAAGTTTTCTGTAGATTGATTTGGAAGAGGGGGTGGGGGAGGGGATTGAGAGTTTTGAGGGTTTTCATTTCTATTAGTTTTGTTGCGGTCATTGTTTTTTCTATCAATGATTTCTTTAAAATAAGGACAGTTTGGATTTCGTATGTCCGCTCGATGATTTCCGTTGCAGTTCGCACAGAGAGGGGTTTTGGTTTTGTTGGGGCACGTCACAGAATAATGATTTCCGGCACAAAAAGCACAATTGATAACATGATTGCAGTTATTCTTCGTGTGACCGTAATCTAAACATCTCTGACACTGCAAGGAGCCTTGAGGTTTTCGACGTCTTTCTGTTTTCACACGATGATTGCATATTTGCGTTATTTCTAAGATTGTTTCTATTGGTTCACCTCCGTTAAATTCGGCGGCCACAACAGGAACTGGATTATTGTCTTTTAATAGTCTTGTAACTTTGGTGATTGATGGGTAGCGTTGTTTTAAATCTGAGAAGATTTCGGGTTCCGTAATTGACTGATGTATGTTTTTAAATACAACTGAATATTTTTTGTTAGATGGGTCTTTAAACGAGTGAAAATTTCTCTAAGTTTGTATTAAATATTTGATTATGCTACGAAAGTCTGTAGATGTGTTGGCACTGATTTTAACCTTGTTGTTTTTTATGTCTGCTACGAAATTTTGGGTAACATTAATTTTGAATTCCTTGATAAAGTTATTAACTTGTTCGATGTGGGCTACAAATATTGGTGGGATTGTATTTGATACACTAATTTGATCTTGTTGATTTTTTAGATACTCGAACCTTGTGTCCTCGGGCATGGAGTCTTTACTAGCAAGCAGATGAAATCTGTTATTCACTGGCACGTTATATTGAAGGTCACTATCATCAGCAGATGGATCACTGTAATTGCTGGATTCCGCACTTCTTTTTTTATTATGAAAATCATCAAGTTCACAGACTGACCTTTTTCTCACTGCACCTGATGTTGAAGGTTGATGCTCCGTGCTGTTTGTAGCTCCTGTTGACTGAGTAACCTCCGCGTTTCCTTGAGTGTTGGTCAGGGACGGGGCCATGTCGGGTTGTACGTCCATGGCTTCCTCTGATGGCGGAACTTGCAGCGTCGGATTTTCGTCACCGTTGGTGAAATTGTTGATGTCACTATTGTGAAGCGTTATCAGGGCTTGACTAATAGCATGCCCTGTTGATGAGTTTGTGTCGCATGACAGACTGGTCACTACTAACACCAGCCTTCGTTGCTACGCACTGCGGGAGCGCAGTCACTCGGCACTATGTTCCCCGGTAGACGAACAAGCCGGGACTGAGCGCTAGCAAGGTAAGCACAGCGGAGCTGGGCACGTCCGCACACCACCGCTGCTGAACGACGAATGAATTTTTCGAATAAAAAATCTTTTGGAGTAAAGAAAGTTTGCTGCCCCCCCCAAAAAAATTTGCCGCCTAGGCGCCAGTGCCCACAGTGCTCATGACTAAACCCGTCACTGTAGATGATGTTTCTGTGTGCGAGAGAACAGACACAGATGCAGAACTGCTGCAAAAGAAGGATTGTCTGCTGAAGAACTTGACGGAGAGAAAATTAACCACAGTTTCATAGTAATTGCAGCGATGGACTTCCGTGCATGGGGTTTAGTGGTTCAGGGACCTCTATAAAATTCCGAGATATCATATTTTTTTATTTCAGCTGAATGGAGAGTAATAAGTATATTTTCTTGTCTTTAGTAGGGATCTTCAGCTAAGAATTCTACCAAATATTCAGTAGATAGCGCGAAGGACTGATGCGCCGCGTCATGCCTCCGCGCAGCGGATTAAAAGGTTCAGTAAGCCATAGAGACACCCCCCCCCATTGGCGTGAAATTAGCGAGCTGTCAACCAGCGCACATTCTCCGATGACCAACGAAAAGCGGCAAAACTCCACAACCGACACCAAACCTTCTTTGTCAAGAAAGACAAGAAACTCAGGGAATCCCAAGATTTCATCGCCGAACGAATACTCGTACCGACTAACTACGTTTCCGTGTTTCATAAAACATTATTTGTGCTGAATCTTCCCCAAAAATTTATATGAAATAGATTTAAATAATTAAAGAAACGAGAGTTTAATGTATTGAACAAATATTTTCTTTATCTTTGAAGGTCTGTCATCTTTACTTCATAGTTATATTCAAAGATTTGCTATTCTGTGAGCTGTGACAAATGTTTAGAAATCTCTTCGGCTGATCGGTAGGTAGTGTGAAGGTCACCGCTGATTGTCCTGCTCGACTGAATGAGGTTCGTGCTGAATTCGTGCTTTACCGGATGGTGAATTACAAACATTGTTGCAGTAAGACGAATCTCTACGTGTGTGTTAATTTTGTATTCCAATCAAGTTACCGAGAACAATAAAAATGCGTAGTATAGAGAAAGCTATGCAATGCTACCGATGTCGATTTCGAGATTACAACGGAAATACACATTTTTGGATCCCCTGATACCGAAAAAGTATTTTTTCCAACACGTCCATCCGTCTGTCCGTCCGTGTTTCCCCCGTCTGTCCGTTCGTCTGTCCGACCGTCTGTCCGTCCGTCTGTATGTCTGTCTGTGCGTCCGTCCGTCTGACCGTCTGACCGTTCGTCTGTGAACTCTATTTGAGCTTGAATCATACGTACATCTCGTTTTCAAATTGCAGAATCCTTTGTCGATCTGGCTGTAGTTGAAGCTTTGAAATTTTGAAAAACATTTTTTAAAATTAGGGGGTACTTTACATGACGTCCCCCGGTCATTATCAAAATTTTCTCAAAATCGGCTCCAAATTTTTCCTTTAAAATTCTTGTAAGTATAGAGTAAAATACACTTATATAGGTGGTATACATGTGATTTTCACGGTTATCTCTGAATTTTCGATAACTGAAAGTTTTTTTCGTCCTCTTCCGACAATTACAAAGTTGAAGACTGATTTTTTCAAGTAAAATTAATTGTGCATCAATAGTTCTTTCAGTGAGGTCATGTAGATTTTCTTTGGAAATTTTAGTAGTTTTCGTGCAATATTTGCAATTTTAAAAAATTGCAAGGACAAGATTTTCTCAAAAATTGGCTCCAAATTTTTTCATTAAATTTTTGGTTGGGTTAGTGCCAAATGCCTATGTCGTAACATAAACGCCATATTACTCAATTCTTTTATTTTTTTAAAAATTACAAAAATGTAATGTTTTTGACTTGTCTCTCATGTCGGTAGTATTTACAATAAAGGGGATTTCATCACATTATTATACTTATGAGTACATGTACTTAAAATAACGTTAATTAAACTTTTTCAAAACCTTTACAGTTTTCAGTAAAAATGAACTCAAAATTCCGCATTTTCAGAAACGCTCAAATGCAATTGTCTTAAAAATGGCTCCAAATTTTGTCTTCAAATGTTTCCAATGGATAGTGCTAAATGCTCTGTTCAAATGACGTAAAGTTCATTATGGTGTATTCCTTGTTGTTTTTTTTTAAAAAAAATTACACAAATGTAATTTTTTAAATACCTCTCACGCCGTTAATATGGACATTTCCATTGATTTGTATGCATGATTACATTTATGAGTGCTTCAAATGACTTCAAATAATCCTTTTCGAACAGTCAATGGATTTATGAGAAAAAGAGCTTCAAATTGCGCAGTTACAGTAATGCTCAATCGCCTTTTCTTAAAAAAGGTAACGAACTTTTCAATGAAAAAGTCTATTTAGGACGAGTTTTTACTCTTCTTTAATATTCTTGAAGTAAAAATTCCGTTGTACTACTAGGAAAGCAAAAAGTTTGAGGTGTCAAAAAATGTACTTTGGGCGACGATAGACGGCTGTTGGTCAGAGAATGGAGCAAGACCTTAAGGCCAGAGCACACCAAGGAAATTAGAAAAATTTGGCACGAGAAAGTCTGTGCCATTCTGTAGCACCTCTAGTTACTTTCTCGTATACGTACGTGTGTACTCGTATACACAGAGTAATATACTTAGTATAGAGAAAATTACGTAATGCTGCGGAAAATCGATTTCAAGATTTCTACGGAAATACATGTTTTCGGGTCCCTCGAAACCAAAAACTTTTTTTTCAAAACGTCCGCCCGTTTTTTTGTCGATATGTGAAAATTGCTAGCGCCTAAACCATGGGCAGGATTTTTACCAAATTGAAGAAACCCCATGTCCATCAGGCTCTAGTTGAAGCTTTGAAATTTTGAAAAATATTCTTTAAAACATGGGTCATTTTCAAACTTTTCTCAAAAATTGCTCCAATTTTTTCTTTAAATTTCTTGCAAGAATAGAGTAAAATACATTTATAAAGGTGGCGTAGTCCTATTTTAATGGCTAACTCTGAATTTTCGAAAATTTCAATAGTTTGATTTTTTTCATTTTCAAACAACTACAAAATTGAAGATAAGAGATTTTTCTTCCAAACGAAATGTGTCTATAATTAATTCTTTCATTAAGGTCATGTACCTTTTTTAAAACTTTTAGTAGTTTTCACGGCATATTGCGTACCATTCCTATTGCTATCCATTTTGCAAAATTTCAAGAATAAACCAAAAATGACAATAAATTCATTTGGCTCATACAGATAAATTGATGTAGATGGTAGTCACAAATTGATTTTTTTTCTTCTGCGACATGAAAAGTCAGTTAATATTAATTACATCCGAACGCCTTAACTGTAATTTTTAAAACTGTAAATTAATTAAAGTGGTTAGGCGGAAGAGCAGGCCTTAAGGCCTGAGCCTTATGATGATTATTATTATTATTATTATTATTATTATTATTATTATTATTATTATTATTATTATTATTATTATTATTATTATTATTAATATATGTGCAATATTAAAAAATAATAAGAACAAAATTTTCTGGAAAACGGCACCAAATATTTTTTTAAAAATCTTTTGTTAGGAATTGTGCAAAAAGTTCTCTATGAGGTGACATCAATCCCTGCCATCTATTACCGCTCAAGGTACATTTTTTAAAATTTTTCGGTTTCCTAATAATAGAACAGAAATATCACTTCAAGGATGTTAAAGAACAGTAAAACCTCGTCCAAAGTAGAAATTTTCATTGAATAATTTAGAGGCGTTTATAAGAAAATAGCGTTTAAGCGTTACTGCAAATGTAGAATTTGAAGCTCTTTTTGAGAGGAATCTATTGAGTATTAGAAAAACGTCATTTGAAGTACTTTCACTCACAAATGTAATAATGTATACAAATCGAACGTGTATACAATAAGAATCCTTATAGGATCGATCTCTCTGATCAATAGTAATTGAACCCCATATTGGGTTGTAGCTATTAAAATCACCTAATAACGTGTATGGTTTTGATAGTAGATTTATGCATGCACTCGTTTCCTATTTTTCCCCAGATTTCCTAACTGTCTGACCTTTTTCTAGAGTTTTTGAAATTTCACTAGAATCGGTTTCAGAGAGCGAAAGAGAATCAGATAAATACAGTCTCTTCCCTATCAGGGACACTTTAAAGGTATCACCTACCTTTTTTTCATCTGGTTGCTGCTAGTTCATGGTTTTATCATTGTTTTCATCGTGAAGTAAGGTAAGCTGTTTTGCACGTTCATTTGCAATGGGAGTGGAGGGCAGTGCATAGATACGTGACCTCCTTGTTTACACAGAAAGTAAGTCATGTTTTCAGTTGACAGAATGTTGTTTTTAGATTTCAGTTGTCTCATTGCAAGAAATCAAACGATAATTCGGAAGTTTATGACTGAATGAGATTCAATAGACATTTGTCACTGATATCTCATAATCATTTGAAAACCGGGTTCCGATAATCTAGCTTTTAAGAAAGATATTTTAGTGGTCAAATGAATATGTCTCTCTTAAAATTGTTCTGCAAACACTTCGTGAGCGATAATAGGGCATACATTCGAGATTACAATTCTAGCAGGTTTATTAATTAGAGGCCTAACACAAAGTTCATGTGAATTAATTTTAATTGTTTTGTAAACTTTTGAACATCTACTATTGTTGAAAGAACGATTCATATTCTGCTGTTCGATATACTACAAGACAAAAATCTAATATTTTTATTATTAACAATACCTAAAACAGCTAAGTTATATTATTTTCCGAAGATATCTTCTGAGACAATTCCTTGATCTCTTGAAGGGAACGTCTGTAGAAACTGCATTTACTTACGATTTCTACAGACTGGTAGTATTCATGTTGATTTGATTGAAAGGTCAGTGGTTCCCTTGTAGTCAGAAGAATACATTTCCGAAGATTGTTAAGTGTTTCTTGAAGAAAAAATAACTTATTTCACTGTGGAACATTAGATAAATAATTTCGCGATGCGTTATTACGAACAGGGTCACAACCTCACTCACACCACGACACTGTTCTCGGACAGACTGATACATCTTCTTATACACGAGTACAGTAAATTACTTCCTCTAACATATTGTGTAGTGAGAATCTCTGTTCGCTTGATCCTTAATATCGAAAAATCGATTGACGGCAAAACGCCTGTTTGTCCGTCCGTCCGTTTATATACGTAAACAATTAAATGATATCTTTAAAAAAATCAATAGTTCAATTTTGTTTCGTACGATGATGTTACAGTTTTATTCACAACACAGCATTTTAGTTGTTTTTTTTTTGCATGTTCTGTTTTCTTTTGTTTAGTTTTGTTTGTTGTGGAGACTGTTGAATAAACTTTACTTGCTTTAAACATTTGCTATACGGTTACTTATTATTTGATTTTTGGTTCAGTAGTTCATTCTTTTGATTTGAAACCATTCGAAATTGTGTTTTTCTATTTGGATTTGTATTCTTGGAAACCATTTTCAATACTTATGTTTTTAAGACTTTAAAGGCATTCTGTACGTCTACCCACTACCCATGTTTTACCTACCATTAAAACTATACTAGAGTCGTCTAGCGGTATGTCTTAAATTAATTATTTATCACTTAAGTACATTGAACTCTCACAATGTCTCTATCGAATCAAGAATATTTAAATTGACATTTTAAGTAATGAAAGGCTTTCCATGTAGTTTTGACTTTTCAAAACATCACAAATGTTCTCATTATCGAATAAAATGGATCTCTATTGTGTGAAGAACAAAGAAACATCACTAATGTGCATATCTAATTGTTATCAGAGGTCTCTTAGTTGCGCAACCATTCACCGAGGGAATCGTGCATGAGGTGTACGATTTCAAAATAAAACGCTTCTTCAAGAGGTGATATTAAACTTTTGTCGACGATCTCTGCCCACATCAAATTTAAAATTTAAAAAAATGCAAATGAAAGTGGTTATTGGTTATTATTTTTTTAGAAAGGTAATTGGTTTCTCATTGAAATATATAATTTTCCACCGTGTGCAATAGCGATTGTATCGTCGAAGCATCCTACACCTGAGGCTTCTTTGACCTTGAAATAGAAGATCGGATATTCAATTGATTGATTAATTTTTTCGTGTTTCCGGGCACGTAAACAGTTTTGGTCATTAGTCCCGTTAGTGTAGTGCATGTTTTTCTCCGAAAATGGCGGTGATCTTACCCCGCTGGATGGCGAGATCCGGCGCCGACCTACCGTCGGCTAGTGGGGTTTCCCCCAACCAGAACTCTCCCACCAGCGGGGCACCGCCCCAGCCGGGACAAGCTATAAGCTCCCGACCGGTCTCCCGGAATATGTGGTAGTGTAGTGCATGTTAGTGTAAGTGTGTGTGTGTAAGGGGAGAGAATAGGACAAGGAAGAGGAAGGACAGATCGCGCGCGGTCCGTGGCCCGTTTGGTAGGGTACTGCTCCGGCATTCGCCTGGTGTTGATCGGAGAAACCACGGAAAATCGGATATTCAAGGATTCTCATCTGCAGCTAAATGGGTCAAGGCCGGCCACCGTCTGGGTGAAAAAATTTAAAAATGACAAAAAGTTATTGGCCGCTTGTTATGTTCTGAACGGTCGTTTTGGAGGTTTCTTTCTATCTATTCCAGATGGCTGCCGAAGCCGGACCTTACACAGCCATGGACGACGCGCGAACCTCTATTCCTATTCTGTCCCCACTCCCTTCCTTAGGCCTTTCTCAGGGAATAAACACCTATCCACCCACGGTTTCGCCGCCAGAAAAGAACCCTTCAGCAGTACTCTATTGTTTTCGGATATGAAACTGAAAATGGACTGGTGTCATAGGAAGATGATAATGTAATTTCAACAAATGACACTTTATTTCATCACATTACTCATACACTACAAGTTTCCAATTACTTTATAATTTATCCTAATCAAACATAATTTATACTCAGTATTATTTCTGTTTGTATATTCCGGCTTCCTTCAAAGCAATACTCAAAGCAATACAAGTATCTCTAAAAATGCAACTTTTGGAATATTTTCTATTTATATACAATGATGAAATAAAACGTCGATTTTGTAAGAGTTAATAATATTAAAAAAGCAAGTTAGTATGTTAATAAGGTTAATGTTCATAAACTTAATTTATTCAATATTTAAATATGTAAAATTTTACTACATATAACATTATAATATTACATATTTATATCTTGAAAATGTCTTTGTAAACGTGTTATGATTATGTAATGTAATAATTTAATACAAAAAATTAGCCTATAATGGTGACCTATAATGTGCTTTGCATTGCGACATTGAATCAAATAATACATTTCATATATTATTATTCCCTGACGATCACGTGATTTTGTCCAATGATGAATTTCACATGGAGTATATGACGCGAAACCTTGCGGAAACATTAAAAAAAGTAGGATTAAAGATCAGTTTCTTCAAAATAAAATTTATGTTAGTAGCAGAGAAGAAAAGGAATCGTATACCAATAAAAGGAGTTCCGATAGAAGCATGTCATGAATTGGGTGGAATTATTAGCGAAGAAGGAGATTCCAGAATAGATATTGTTTCAAAAATTACACAAGGACGACACGGTATTAGAAAGTTAAACTCCCTGCTTTGAGCAAAAGAAATATCCAGCTCTACTAAGAAGAGACTTTTTTACTATCTTACAAAGTATAACACTGCGTGGCTCAGAAATATGGGAATTAAGGAAAAGAGAAAGAGAAAAATTAATGAGTCTACAAATGGATTTTTTGAAAAGTTGTGGAGTATCTACAATGGAACATATTAGAAATGAAATAATTAAGCGAATGCAGATACAAAAATCAATTACATCGCTCTGCATCATTTTTTATGTCTGTAAAATTTTATTTGTTTCTTAATGCGTTTTTCACGCTGATTTCAATTCTGCAATCGGTTTTTCCCCATCAGCTCCAGTTTTTTCTCCACAAGCCAGTATACGGTTTTGTTAGTTTAGTTAGTGTTACTTGAGCACAGAATATGTTAAAGATAATTAAATTTCATCAATTAACATGAATAGCAAAAGTAAAAAATGACCCCAAAAAGTTTTGCTACATATGCGGTAAAGTGACGTTGTGAGGGCAAAGATCAAACATTACCAGTAACAACACTTGTGAAGGCCAGCTATTAGGTTTATTTTGATATGAAATTGAGAGATCAGGACAAGATCTTTGCTCCACAGCTATGGTGTTGAACATGTGTTAAATAGGCTTAGTCGATAGAACAAGGGAATCATAAAGGCAATTACCCTTTGGTATGCTTATGATGTGAAGGGAAAGAAAGATCATTTAAAAAATTGCTACTTTTTCTTGACGATATTACAAGGATATTAATGTCGAGAGACTTTATTTTATATGTAAGAGGTAGATAGTATCAAGGTCACTGGTACATCAATATGATGGCAGACTTTTGTTGGTGTCTGAAATGAGATGAAACCTGGAGCCATACTCGTACATAAACGAAAGGCGTTTAAGTAATCATTTATATACAATAAATTGTCTTATGTAAAACAAACCTTTAAAATATAATAAAGAAAATGTGAAATAGCTACATTTATTTCAATCATTCACATTTATTACTCACGAGGGACGCATATACCAAGAAAGTAAGAGGGTACCAATTTTTTCCACAATATTTATGTTTCTTTAGAAATAATTTTCTATTAACAGAGGTTGCGCTGAAACTAATTTGTGTTTAATTCACTTAATAGCTTCCTTCATATAATATGTTGTTGTCACGTCTATAATCAAGTTATTGACCCTCTGTAAACAGAAAATATCCTAATGATAATAGCAGTATTCTTAGTAGGATCCATAGCACAAAAATTAGTGACTGAGGAAAACTAATATTATTTTCGAGTTCAGCGTGGCCAATTCCTATAAAAAACGGCTGAAAAAATTCAATCATAAACTTTTTTCAAAACGCAGGCCAGAGTTATAGATGAACTGGAAACACGAAGGCTGAAATGGTTTGGTCATGTGAAAAGATTTGATTGTGAAACATGGCCCAGAAAGTTTTGTGAGTGATTTCCTTTAGACAGAAGAAAAAGTGGTAGACCCAGGGAGGAATGACAGAACCAAATTTATAAAGATACGCATAAAAGAGGACTCGAAGAGAATGACTGGAATGATGGAGGGATATGGAGAATAGGATGCGAGAGACGGCCGGTAGCGCTGTAAAATACTCGCAAGAAGAAGAAGAAGAAGAAGTAGAACAATAAATCTATTTTTTGTGATACTTAGCGAAGTGGAATTTATTTTGGTGGCACTTACGTAATTAATATTATTAATTTGAGTGTGTGTTTTATCGAAACATATTTTTTACATTTTCTAAATTTTTCAGTACCACAAAGGTTTAATTGAAATGAGACATCAGGGCTATAATAGAATAAAAACCTCTTGTCATATGAAAATATCCAGATCAAACTTCGGAGCTTTTTGAGAAAATATCTCAGTGTTTTCGAAAATGGGTCACTTCGAGCTCATTTACTTAAAAAACCATTTAAAATTTCGATGAACAAAGGGGATATTTGATAAATTTGTTCTCAATAATGAATTAAAACTTAAAATATACTACTGTAAGAATGCAAAAACTGTCTATGTGTCACAGATTCCACTGACGAACTGACGGACAGGCAGACGGATCGCAGAAAGACATGCAGACTGATCGACAGACAGGACGACGGATCGTCTGACAGACAGATAGGCAGGCGAATCGACAGACAGGCAGGCAGACGGACGGACGGACGGATCGACAGACAGACGGATCGAGAGACAGGCAGACGGATCGACAGACAGGCAGACGGATCGACGGAAGAACGAATCGAGAGACAGACGGACGAACGGATCGACAGACAGGCAGACGGACGGATCGACAGACAGACGGACAGATCGACAGACGGATAGACAGACATTTATAGTCAATCGATTTTTCGATATCAAGTGCCCACAAAACGTGGACTCTGACTACACAACTTATTGGAGGAAGTAATTTACTACGTATAGGAACAACATTTTTGTACTTATTCGTTACCTGGTCTCGATAGTAAGAGTTTTTCTTTCAAAGAATCATCGATTTCCGCCGCACAATTTCAACACTAACTCTTGACTACGTACGTAGTAAAGTGAGAACGTAAAAATCTTTATCTTTTATGACAAAACTAGTAAAAGTGCGTCTTCTTTGTTACAGGTTTCTTACAGGTAGCTAGGTACCTCATGGATATATGTTTTTAATGCAAGAAATTTTAAAATGTTAACAACCGTAATTGTGTACACAATAGTGAGAAAACCTTTCTTGCAACCTCTTTCTCTCACGCGTGCCCAAGCCTGCACGTAACGTCATGTGTTTCACCAGCAGAATTTTCTTCAAAGCTGCGCATTGCATCTTGAAAGCTTAAAAACGTAACCAGCTCTTCAGATTGACACGAAGTTTGAAGTAAAGAACGGCACCTAAAAATTAACGTTTAGCTATTGATCAAGTACGAGAAACCATTTTGAAATATATTTGCATGTAAATAAACTGTAAACATCCAAGGCTCTTCACACGACTAATAGAGTTTTCACTCTCTTCGTACTTTTTGACATATTTTGTCGTTCTCGACATTTACGAAATGGGTACACGCAGTTGTGGTCTCTCTAGCATGCGAAACCTTTGCAGTGCTGGAATCCTTCAAGCACGATTGACAATTCACGATTTCGGCAGGACAAGAACATAAGAAGTTAGTTTAATATTTTCAAGATTTCTTCTTCTTCTTCTCCTTCTCCTCGTTCTCATTGTTGTTGTTGATGTTGTTCTTCATCTTCTATGTAGGTTGTATACCTGTTTTTCTTCATGCTTCATCCCGGAGATTCACTAGTTGTTGACTGCAGATAATCTTTTCTTTCATTTATTGCTTGTTGGGGTTGTACGTAGATCAGTTTACAGTTTTGTATGTAATTTTGGCTTACTACTAACTTAAACTACTTGCGTACCCGTGCGAGAACTCTCGCACGTTAAATACCACTATCTTCCCTATCTTTCCTTTTCATTATTAACAGGGGAAGTTGTCAACGAAACGTGTTTATTTGTTTAAAAAACATTAAAAGGTAACTTCCAATGTACTTATAGAATTTAAAATAAAAATAAAGAACAATGAAATTAATGTTTGAAACAAATTTACGTACATGTTCTTCGAACAATTCACAACACTTCCTTGAAAACAACATTTGCAGTAATAATACAATGTTCCTTGACAGTTAGCTTTGCGCTTTCCTTGATAATCACTAAAATAATACAAAAGAATTTTACTCTAGAGAAAGCTACTTAAATTGTCCATGCGAAAATACAGGATTTCAAAATTGCTTGAAAAAAATTAAGAAGGAATCGAGCGTGTATCTGTTGTTTAGTCTGGTTTGTGTGTTGTACGTTGAGGCTAAATTGTGTTTTAGTTGATCTATTGAGTTTATGTTGGAGAAGAAGTTAAAGGATAGGCATGCTTTTTGAAAAGTGATTGAGTTCATACTTAATTCTCTATGAAGTTGTTGATTTGAAATAAACCCTGGAGCGTTAGTTATTATTCTGAGGAATCTGTACTAGACTACTTGTATTTTGTTTTCGTTGAATGCTGCGGCATTTGTGCAGATGAGACATGCGTATAGCATTATGGGTCTTATGATTGTTTTATAGTGTTATTGCATTTCTTAATGAAAGTTTGCGATTTCATTCATTATTGGTTTGAGTTGAATTAATGTGATTTTGGCCTGTTGTATTCTAATGTCTATGTGGTTTTCCAGTTGAGTCTTGCGTCAACATTTATTCCTAAGTACTTGGTAGGTTGATTTTATGCTGTCCAGTTTATTTAGCTATTATTTATTAGTAGGGAACAGATGAATGAAATTATTATGAATGAAATTATCTTAATGAAAATATTTTTGATTTTAATTTATTTGGGTTTAATTTTATCTTCCATTTTATTGCCCATTGCTATATTATTTAAATATTGTTGAATTTGTGTACTGCTGTGTGTCAACATGCGACTTAATATGAATATTGCCGTAACGTCGGCGAACTGTGCAAGTTGTGTGTGATGTGTTATGGTATCTGCTGTATAAAGATTGAATAGAACAGGTAAATGAGATTAGTGTTTTTTCATTTTAATATGGAGTGGTTCATATGCTGATTTTACGGTTGTGATTATATTATTTACGGGGATTTCAATAGCAATTGTTTCTAGACCTGGGGTGTGAGGTGTGTCAGTTTGCTTATAAGGAATTGATTTTTCATCGAATATGAGTATTCCTCCCCCTTATGATCTACTCTATCTTTCCTTATTACGTTGTATCCTGATATTTTAAACGTCTTGTCTGCACTGAGGTGCATTTCGGTGATACATATGATTCGTATTCCTTTATCTTTAAAAAAATAGTTCTCTTTTTTTACTTTCTCGTATACGTACGTACACACGGAGTAATATACGTAGTATAGAGAAGGTTACGTAATGCTGCGCGAAAAAACGGCGAATTTTCGGCAGAAAAAAAATCATTGCCGGGCTCTGGTGGCGATAAAGTGCGTAAAACCAGTTGCTAAATTAAGAGAAAAAAATCCTCTAACACACGGTGTAGCCAGAATCCCTATCTTGTGGGTCCTTGATGCCAATTGGAAAAACGAATTGGAAGCAAATCGTCTGTCCGTCCGTCCGTCCGTCCGTCTGTGAACACTACTAGCGCCTAAACCACAAGTACGATCTTTTCCAAATTGAAGAATCCTATGTCGATCTGGCTCTAGTTGAAGCTTTGAAATTTTGAAAAACATTCTTTAAAATTTGGGGGTACTTTACATGACTTCCCCCGGACATTTTCAAAATTTTCTCAAAAACGGCTCCAACTTTTTCTTTACATTTCTTGCAAGATAAGAGTAAAATACACTTATAAAGGTGGCATAGATCAGAATTTCACGGTTAACTCTGAATGTTCGAAAATTGCAAAAGTTTGATTTTTTTCCAGTGTCTTCCTACAACTACAAAATTGAAGTGTGCATAGTGTGAAATAGTGCGTGCAATATTTGCAATTTTAAAAAATAACAAAAACAAGATTTTCTCAAATACGGCTCCAATTATTTTCTTTAAATGTTTGGTAGTATTAGTGCCAAACGAACCCTATGCCGTGACATAAACGCTATATTGCTCTATTAGTTAGTTTTTTCAAAAATTTCAAAAATTAAATTTTTTGACTTTTCTCTCACGTCAGTAATATTTACATTAAAGACAATTTCGTTACATTACTATATTTATGAGTGCATGTGCTTTAAATAATGTAAAATAAAGTTTCTCGAAAACTCAAGTTTTCTGTAAAAATTAGCACAAAATTCGGCATTTTCAGAAACGCTCAAACGTCATTTTCTCAAAAATCGCTACAAATTTTTTCTTCAATTTTTTTCAATACATAGTGCTAATTACACTGTTTAATATAATGTAAAGCTCTTTTTGGTGTATTCGTATGTTTCCCCAAAAATTACATAAATGTAATTTTCTTGAAATACCTCTCACGCCATTAATATGGACATTTCCATCAATTTGTATGCATTATTACATTTGTGAGTGGAAGCGCTTCAAATTACTTCAAATGAAGTTTTTCGAAACCTCAATAGATTTCTGTGAAAAAGAGCTTAAATTTCGCATTTATAGTAATGCTTAATTGCCATTTTGTTAAAAACGACGACGAATTTTTCAATGAAAATTTCTATTTAGGTAGAGATTTTACTCTTCTTTAATATTTTTGACGTAATAATTAGGTTTTACTACTTGGAAAGCAAAAAGTTGAAAAAAATGTCAAAAAATGTACTTTGGACGTCGACAGATGGCAGCTGGCCAGACCATGGAGCAAGACCTTAAAGTCTGACCACACAAAGGAAATTACAAAACTTTACAACGAGAAAGTCTGTGCCATTCTGTAGCACCTCTAGTTTTTGTTTGAGATGTTATTAGCGTTCCAGTTTAGTAGGATTAATTATTTGTTACTCTGTTCTGGCATCATTGTTATTCAAATAAGATGTGATTGAATTTTGAATGTTGCTTATTATGGTTGGAATTATACTATTGATTATGTCCATTAAGTAATTTTTAATGTTGTTGACAATTATTGAGTTTGTGTTGTTATTATTATTGTTGATATTTACATTGTTTGCTGATTGTTTTGCTGATTTGTGATTGGATTTTCTTGGTATGTTAAGTTTGGTATGATTTGATTATATCGATTGTTAGGAATATTGGGAGTTGTCAGTACAGGGCCAGAGGTAGTGTTTTTGTATTTACCTGACGGGTAATCGTTTTAAAGTTGCTTCTGTTGGTGTCTGAATTTTTAAAAAATAATTATATTGTAGGGACCTTAATGTCCGCTCGGTGCGGGCCCTCGCAATTTTGGCATGTTGGTGGTTAGTTTTTTGTAGGTATTTTACGTCTAATAATCTTTTGAATAGAATGCACAAACAATTTCATTATTACAGTTACTCAATGTATGACTGAAGTTCAGACAACTCAAACATTGTATTGGACCATTTGTTTTACGTCTTTTTTCAGTTTTAACACACATATTACATGTTTGATTATTTTTAGGACTTCCTTTGGTGCCCGTCAAACTCTGCAATAAGCGGAATGGGAACATTGTCTTTGTATAATCTTGTGACACTGATCAATAACGAATGACACAGATGAATGTATTTTGAAATCAAATCTTCGTATACCTCTTGTTGAGCTACTGCCTGATTAATGTTTTGAAAACTACTGAAAATTTCTTGTTCGTGGGACCCTTGTAATTATGGAATTATCTACTTGTGCTTAATAAGTATTTAATGACCTTCCCGCTGTTCTTGAAAGATAGCTTAATTTTGTTGTTAATCGTTTCCGAGGCGAATTGAGCGATTTTTGATTTTTAATCTCTTTGTTGAAGTGGGAAATGTTTGAAATGTCCTTCACGAATGTGGCGGTATTTTTATATTCTCGACTTCATTTGTTACCTCGTCCATGTGTTACCAGGTAGTTGAATCTTTTGTATTGATCACTATTTTGTTCAAAAGGAGCATATCTATTGCTAATAGGTACATATATTCACTGCTGCTGGATTGTTTTTTTGATGGGCTGCATGGGGGGGTACTGCCACTGTGGCTTCTTTTTTACAGTTACCGGTCTTATCACTGCTTCTGATATTGGCGGGGTCGTGGCTTGCTTGGCCGCAAGGCAGGCCGCTGGCCGCATCCGTATGACTGACCTTTCTGAAGCCTTGTGTTGGAGTTCCGTTTCCATGTTAGGGGTTTGTTGCCTTCAGGTTCTAGCTGGGTCCATTGATGAGAACGTTCGAGCTGCCTATTGAATCTACGAGGACGTGTCGATCCCTGGGTAGGTCGATGCTGTAGCTGACTTCCATTTCTGCTGTGTTGTAGAGGAGCGCCATGACTCCCGTAATGTTCTGACCTATTAGGTCAGGGTTTGGTGGTTGAAAACTGCTATTGATATTAAAAAATCAAAAACTTGGCTTTGGAACGGTTCACTGCACTTGTGACGTTTAATTAAGTGTTTGGAACACAAACTTAAAGTCACTGTTACTGCACTGTTTCAAGGTGAAACTTTCTGAGATGTACGGAGCACGATGTGTACTAGTCGCTGGCTCAGCACGAAATGATGTGCAGATGTTCTCTCCATTTTTTCTGCGGTCTTCCAGGGTTTCTCCATCCATGGCCATCTTCACCTGTCTATCGCCACTTGTTCGTGTGATGTGATTATTCAAACTTTTTTCCTTATTTTCATAAATTAGGTAATATCAGTAAGGTGTTTGAGATAAATAAACAAAAAATATTTATATCGAACACACGGAAGAGAAATCCTCCATGAGTCGTAGAGAAGTCGTTCTTACGCGGATACTATGTTGACGCTCTACGGATTACATTAAACACTTTTTACTGATATTCGCAACGAAGTAACATGCGTAGTTAAAGAGATAAAATCGATTTCGATACTAACGGAAACTCATGTTTTGGGGTCGCCTGATGCCGAAAAAGTGACTATGTTTCTCGAAACGTTCGTTTGTTCGCATGTACTATTTCCGGCCGATCCTTTGAGCGACCGACCGACCGTTCGTCCATCCGTCCGACTGTCCACCCACCCCTCCGTCTCCCCGCCAGCCCATCAGTCACTAGGACCTCCCGACTGCCCTTCGTTCAGACCGCCGGACCGTGCAATTTGTTTTACACAAATAGTTCTGTAATGAATGTCATGATATTTATATGAAAATTAAGGTTTTTCATGACATTAATTGTCACGAAATTCGAGATATTCTCAAAAAACGGCTCAAAGTTGTTTTTTTACTTTTCGAAAGGAACTGTATAACATGACATAAACGCCATTTCTATTTTATCTTTTGATTTTTTTCACAAATTACACAAATTTGTTTAGAGAAATATCTCGTACGTCATTAACATTCACATTATACTTTCCTATAATTTATTGCACATATGTTTCACAACTGTTTCAAATTAATTCTGATGAAGTTTCTCGAAAATTGAAATGTTTTGTTTGAAAATGAGCTCCAAATTTTCAAAACAGCTCAAAAGACATTTTCTGTTCGGCTCCAACATTTCCAATGAAAATTTGAGAAAATGTGAAGTAGACTAAGGAGAGAAAAACCTTGGTTGGTTCCATTTGTAATACATAACATTTTATCCAAATATCGTTAAATATATAATCTGACTTTCTGCTTTTTCGTACACGGTGTAATATACGTAGTATAGAGAAAGAAATATATTACTGCGCGAGAAAATGTTGGATTTTCCTCAAAAAAACTTTGACTTGTTGCTCAGATCGTTGATATTTACATTAGCGGCAATTTGTTCACATTATTGTATTTATGAGTACATTTGCTTTCAGGATTGAGCGGTATTTAAATACTTGTATTTCAAATACGTATTTTAAATACATTTTGTATTTCAATAGCTGTATTTTTGAGGTTTTGGGACATGCATTTTAGAGATATGTTTAAATACATAAAATATATGTATTTAAAAAAGGAAATACTTCCAATTCAGATGAAGATAACGAGGATGGTTTCTTTTTGTTTGATTCTGCTAGCGAAGGAACCTCATTGACACAAAAATAAAAGTCCCTTTCAGCTGTTGAATTTGAATTCTATTTTTAAATTATAAATATAAACCATTAAAAATACTGGGCAATTTTCCGACAGCAAAAAATGCGTTTATTCCTTATAACTACAGTCCGGACAATGCCCTTTTTGCATATTTTATTTCTTTGAGTGAATTTTTAGGCAATTTACTACTTTATCAATATTTACCTCAGAAATGGCTTTTGCGATGGTTTTATAATGCCCTTAAATGCCTTTTTTAAGAGATAATTGCCTAATCGAGCGTTACGAGCCTATAAGTGCCTTCATTGAATTTTTCGCACTTTTAATATTTGTTCTATATTTCGTATTCTACAATCATTTTTTGGGAAATCACTGATGGGTAATTTTTTACCAAGCAAGTAACAACAGCCTGAAATCTGCCATGGCGTCCTCCGAACGAGAAGCTCTACGCCCTGAGTGATCTTGCCTGTAACGCATCGAGCTGAGACCGCTTAGAGACGTATGAGGAGTTGGCATCGTGCGGGTTACCTTATCTACTTTGCCGAAGCCAATAAGGACGTTCCAGAGAACAGGAAATTGCTCTCGTCTTTCCGATTTTCGCAATTATATTAAATCTGTTCCTTACCAAGAACACAACTGTCTTCAAAAATAGCGCTTCCGGCATCTTCTGCTTTTAGAAGGTAGATTTACACAAGATAGGGGGAGTTTTCTTCGATAATTTTGTATTGATTTCGGAGCTTCGTGCATGCCCGATCAGTAAATTTGCTGTTCCTCTGAAACATCCATAATCGTTTGCCAAGAGCGATGCAATGCCAAGAGAGAAAGTTTCAAGAAGTGCATTGGTAAAAGAGTGAATTTATGGAGAGGATTCACGGCGGACTGAAAATGTATCTTTGTCATTGTTGTGAAAAGGTGGTAAACTGTGCAAAAAACTTTTCTTACAATATTAAAACATTGCAACTCATGGAAAATATGCGAAAAAAGTGAGAACAACTATTCAAACCATCTTCAGCAAGTGCAGTCGAAAGATGAAGACAAGAAGAAATGTCTACACACTTGTGCCATGCCGCAAACATTCCATTTTCAAAACTTGAAAATCCAACATTTAACCAGTTTAACCAACAAAATATACAATATAAAATTACACACGAGTCAACCCTCAAATGCCATTTACTCAAAGATGGCTCCCAATTTTTTCCTACATTTTGTTTCCAACGCAGTGCTCTAATTGCACTGTTAAGTATGATGTAAAGTACATTTTGGTGTAGTTTTTTTATAAGTTACACAAATGTAATTTTTTTAAATATCTCTCATGCCGTTAATATGCACATTTTCATGAATTTGTAAACGCTATTGCATTTCCGAATTAATGACTTCAAACGAAAATTTTTGAAAACTCAAAATATTTCTGGGAAAAGATCTTAAAATTTCCCATTTACAGAAACGCTTAATTACCATTTTCTTAAAAACGACGCAAAATTTTTCATTGAAAATTCCTATTTAACCGAGGTTTTAGTACTCCCTAATATTCGCAAAGTAATATTTCGGTTTTACTATTAGGAATCCGAAAAATTGACAAAATTTCAACAACAAAAATTGTATGTAATGGCGATATGTATGTAATAGCGTTTTGTATGTAATGGCGAAATATAAATGTAATGGCGATAGATGGGAGCTGGCAAAAGGAAGGGACAAGACCATTCCAAGGAAATTAGAAAGCTTTACTACAAGAAAGTCTGTGCCATTTTGTAGCACCACTAGTTACTTTCTGGTATACATACGGCATATACATATGGCATATACGTAGTATCGAGAAAGTTATGTAATGCTACGGAAAACAGATTTCGTGATTTCAATGGAAATACGCGTTTTGGGCTCCCCTGATTACAAAAAAAGGTGTTTTTTTCTTCAAAACGTCCTTCCGTCCGTCGGGCCGTCCGTCCCTCTGTGAACACCAGGAGCGCTTAAAACATGCGTAGGATCTGTTCCAAATTGAAGAAACCCCTGTCTTTTGGCACGAGTCTAAGCTTCGAGATTTTGAAATACATTCTTTAAAATTTGAGAGTTCTTTACATGTAGGTCCACGGACATTTTCAAAATTTTCTCAAATACGCCTTCAATTTTTTTCTTAGACTTTCTTGCAAGAATAGAGTAAAATACACTTATGAAGGTAGTAATATTAATAAATATACCATATAAGATGACATAAACGCCATATTACTCAATTCTTTGTTGTTGTTTTTTCAACAATTACAAGAATGTATTTTTTTTCTTGTTTCTCACATCGTTAATATATACAGTAGCTGAAATTTGTTCACATTATTGTATTTATGATTACATGCGCTTTAAGAAATGTCGTATAAAGTTTCTCGTAAACTCAACAGTTTTCTGTAAAAATTAGCTCACAATTGTGCATTTTCAGAAACGCTCAAACGCCAATTACTCAAAAATGGCTACAAGTTTTTTCTTCAAACTTATCAAATACTGCTTATCGAATGCTAATTGCACAGTTAAGTATGAAGTAAAATTCATAAAATGTGTTGTTTTTTTCAAAAATTACACAAAAGTACTTTTTTAAACATCTCTCACGCCGTTAATATGCTCATTTTCCACAATTTATATACACTATTGAATTTGCGAGTTAAAGTGCTTCGAATGACTTCAAATGTAGTTTTTCGAAAACTCTAAATATTTCTATGAAAATGAGCTTCAAATTTCGCACTTACAGTAATGCTTAAATGTCGTTTTCTTACAACAAGCTTCAAATGTTCATTGAAGTACATAAAACGAGGTTTTACTCCTCTTTAATTTTCTTGAAGTAATATTACGGTTCTACTATTCGGAAACCGAAAAATTGAGAAAATGAAAAAAATAAAAAAAATTCTTTGGACGGCGATAGATGGTAGCTGACAAGACGGATGGGGCCAAAGAAATAGCGTAGACTTATACATTTACGTTCAGACCAAAGGCATTAGTAAATGTCTTTAATAGTACGAGACGAGTCTACTAGTACGAGAAAGTCTGTGCCATTCTGTAGCACCAATATTTGATTTTGTTCCGTGTAATTCCGACGAGTTTCACAATATTTGTAAAGACTTTTTTTTTTAAATTGGCTGTGAAAAGCGGGGCCCGCTGTTCTTTAAGTTTGTGGATTGCTTACGAGGCCTTTGCCTCCTCAACACTGCTGAAGTCATACAATGAAAATCGTTGAGTAAGGGTAGAATTCATAATTACGCTTGTCCCGGAAACAACAGTCAAACTCGAAAAGTGTATAGGCAGCGATATCAGAAGAAAAGGTGACGACACCTCTGACTCGATTATCTCCGGGAGGAAGTAGTTGAGACGTAGACAATGTCAATGAATTCACAAATATTATTTTTTTCCATAGTATAGTTCCCTTTTCTCATGAAGAACACAAGGCTTGTTATTCTGACACTCGCCAGTGATGTTTACATCGTAAACAAACTTGTGCCTCTTCCAGTGCCGCTACAGCCTCGTTGGTTCTGACATCCGCAGCGCTGCTCTATCAGATTTGTTAAAATGTATTTCATACTGTGGATGTATACGAGGTTCAGTTCAACTTTACAATACATTTGTAGTTTATGATTACAACCTAACTTCAACGTACAGTTAACACTAAACTATGGACATATGACGGGGGGATTCACGGAAGACGTCCTCTGATTTATTCTAAATTGCTGTGTATGTTAAGGAAACCATGTACTGAATATCTACTTTTAATTTACGTTTGGCGTTCTGTATATTTTCCCAGTCCCACCGTCGGTAATCGAATCTTAGGCCTTTCAGTTTACGGCACTTCAGTTGCTGACTCGCGACTAATGCACCCGGTGATGAGAACAGGCATTAAAAATCCAACTAATCATTAATACGACACTAAATATTTTCTTGCATTCCCAAGTATCATACAACTTGGGAATGAAATAAACCTGGATTTATTTTTACTATTGAAGAAGTGGCTATTTTTTGCGCTTGCTCCCAGATAATTCGAAGAAATTTCTCTAAAAAAAGTTTGTTTTTTAAGTACTGAAAATGTGTTATTGGTGATACCGATGGTGGTTTTCTGCACATAGAAACAATATTTATCCTCTTTATTTAATTTATTTATTTTACGTCAAAAAAACAGTTAAAAACTGCGTATGACGTGCTATGGGGAAAAGTGAATTGTGTGCACATTTTCAAAATTCTGTGATCCCTACACTAAGTCATATACTACTTAAATTTTGAATTCTTGAATTTTTGAAAGGGAGAAAAAAAACTCCCAATGTAATAAAATCTATTTTTAAGGATAAACAAGCAATAAATTTTGAATTTTGAAAGGGAGAAAAAAAACAAAAACAAAAAAAACAAAAAAAAAAAAACTCCCATGTAAAAAATCTATTTTCAAGGGTAAATAAGCAATAAATTTTGAATTTTGAAAGGGAGAAAAAAACAACAAAAAAAAACTCCCATGTAATAAAATCTATTTTCAAAGATAAATAAGCAATAAATTTTGGCTCTTATTACTTCCTGCCGCGACAACATGGAAACGATAATTTGAATAATTGTATTTCCCACTGAATTCTAGAAGACGTGCACAGAAAATGAAGTTACATTTATGTCCAGAAGCAAAACAAGGGGCCATCTCAGCATTTGCTCAATGGATCAGGGAAACTGGACGAAAAACCTGATCGAGATGGGGGTCATTGACCCGGAAGCTGTAGTACAATAGTTGTTACAGGTTGTTTATACTCATTTATACAGTCCAAATGGTAAATAATGCATTATGTATCATTGTTAAAATTAATGTTACTTTTCTTGTGATGCTCAGTATAGTCTCTAATTGTATAGAAACAGTTATGCAGCAGAAACGATTTCACTTGTGATTTAAACTTTTCTATTGAATTTAATCGTTTAATGTCATCTGGCAAAGTGTTGTAACATAATGTACATGTATTGTATGTGAATTTTTTGTAATGAGCTGTTGATACTGTCACCTGATGAATATGATTTCTACGTCGAGTGTTATAGTAATAGACTTCAGCATTTTCTGAAAAAATATTCCCGCCCTTGAGCAAGTCATTTTTTACAAAAACCACTGATTCGTAAATAAAAAGACACGGTAATGGTAGAATTCCTAGATTAATGAAGAGAGGCTTACATGAATCACGTGGGTGGGATTTGGTTATTATTCGTACAATTCGTTTTTGTAATCTAAAAGTCTGGGAGCTATAAGATGTATTTCCCCAGAATATTATGCCATATCTCAGGCGGGAATGAACATTCGCGAAATATACACAACGAGCAGTATGAAGGCTGACTGAATTTGCAAGAATTCTGAACGCGTAGCATAATGAACTTAATTTTGTGTTCATTTCATTTAAATGGACGTTCCATTTAAGGTTTGACTGAATTGAGAGACCTAAAAATTTTGTCGCCTTAACATCAGTCAATGGTACACCGTTCATTTTCAATGGAGCACAGAATTGTTTATTTGAAATGGAAAACTGCATTAAAACCGTTTTCTTTTCGTTTACTATTAATTTGTTATTTCGGAACCAATTTGAAAGATCTGATATTGTACTATTTACGGTTTCTTTATTGCAAAGGATGTTCGTATCATCCGCAAAGAAAACCGTTCTTCCGTTTCGAATCGTCGAGGGCATATCGTTTACGTAAAGTAGGAACAGAATAGGGCCTAAAATCGATCCTTGAGGAACTCCACATGCAATGGGCAAAGAGTCGGAAAGGTGCGTACGTAACGTTCCATCATTCCAGTAAGGTATTTCAACTCTCTGAGATCGTTGTTTAAGGTACGAACATAACCAATCTAGAGCAATACCACGAATTCCATATGAAGGTAATTTGTAAAGTAAAATGTCATGATCAATGACGTCAATAGCTTTTGAGAGATCTAAAAATAATCCAATAGGTGCCTCGTTTTGATCCAATGATGAGGCGACATCTTTAAGAAAAGAAAATATAGCTGTTTCCGTTAATTTTGATTTTCTAAATCCATGTTGGCAATCTGAAAGCGCGTCGTGTTTAGTGAGAAACGTTTCCATTCGTACGTAAAAAAGTCTCTCTAATATTTTTGAAAAAACTGATAGAAGAGAAATGGGCCGATAATTTTGAATTTCATTTTGTTGCCTTTTTTGAAGAGCGGCTTAATTTTAGCTGTTTTGAAAATATCTGGGAACGTTCCAGTGCATAAAGATGCATTAAATATGTGAGTTAACGGGTGTATAATGGCATACGCACAAGTCTTTAACAAAGAATCCGGGAATTCATCTAAACCGGACGAATATTTATTTTTTAGTTTACTGATTATTTTGAGAATTTCATAGGAAGAAGTTTCGGAAACGAACATTGTGTCTAAAATTTTGGGTGAACTGTCTCTTTTTGAATTTTGTGGCTGAAGACCCTTGGTGAGATCGGCAGCAATTCTCGAAAAGTATTGGTTAAAGAGATTAGCCACTGTTGCCGGATCGTTCACATTTATATCGTTATATTTTAAAACAACATTCTCTACGGGTTTTCTAGTTGATTTGGTAGTATTGTTTATTATATTCCACATTCCTTTTGTTTTATTATTTGAGTTCAAAATATCCTGATCGTTTTTCATGATTTTAGCCTGCCTTATGACTTTTCGTAACAATGTTTTGTATTTTTTAAAGTAGATAAGGAAATCTTGAGATACGTCATGACGTTTAGAAATAAAGTAGAGAGTACGTTTATTTTTACACGTTGTTCTAATTCCTTTTGTGATCCAAGTATTACTTTTTCGTGAAATGTTTAATTTTCTCTTTTTAATAGGAAAGCATGCGTTAAAGAGAAATGAAAGCTTTGAGAAAAATAAATTATATTTTTCATTTGTGTCAATAGCGTTATAAACTGCCTCCCATGATTCTTTCAGCAAGTAGTCCGTAAATAACTTTATGTTAACTGTAGTAAATGCTCTGCACATGCGTGTTTTATTTATTGTGCCAGTATTCATGTTATTAGTAATTGTAAGAATTTGTGCATCGTGGTCACTGTAACCTAGATTATTCGTTATTATTTCATATCTAGTTGTGGTTTTGTTAATTATGATTTGATCTATTGCTGTTTGTGATTTAAGAGTATTCCGTGTAGGTACGTTCACTGTAATATCTAAATTAAAAGAATGAATTAAATTGAGAAACTGCTCTTTTTCGTGGGATTCGCTCAGAAAATCAATATTGATCTTTTTCGATATGAGAGCTCCACAATACGATCTCTTTTAACGAAAACTTGTTATCTCCGTTGCAGCATTAAAATATTATTTCTTTATGACCTTAATTCATACTATCTTCATTATTGTACATTTTCGATGTTAATTTTTTCCAATTTTCGAAAATACAGAGAGTTCACCAGAAACGGTATCAGAACCACTTTTGATACCATCGTTTGACATATGCCAGGAGAAAATTTGAAGAAAAAGTTTCAGCCACTTCCTTATAAATTGTCTATTTTTCTCGCAAAATTAAGCAAAAACTACTCAATTTCAAAAAAAGAACATGGCATAATTCAAGATATGTCTTTGAATAACAGATTTTATTTTTTAAAAAATCCTATTTTTAATATTATAGTTTTAGGAAGACATCAAAAATTTTGAACTTTTGCAAATAAAAACTAGTGGTACTAAAATAGCACGTACTTTCTCACCATTAGTGTAGGTTATGTAATACTATTCATACCACAATCTCTCCGAATTAACACATCTCGGTCATCATTTTTTGTAAAACTCATTTGTAATTGTAGAACATTTGGTGCGAAAATTAAATAGCTTCAAACAATGGATTTTTTATTCAACATTTTAAATGAAAATATATTTCCAGCATTGAATTTATTTTATACGGTATGCTGTGTTTTCACGAACATATGCTATGAGTTTTTTTAGCTTAAAATAAATTCAATGCTGGAAATACATTTTCACAGCATACACACACACACACACACACACACACACACATACACACTCACACACACCGAGAAAACATCTGAAGTCATCTAAAACATAGAGAAATTCCTGATGAACCGTATATCACTGCACTGTTACCTATAGGTTACATCTCTCCAGTCAACGTAAAACAATTAATCAAGAAAATCAAAAACAAATCTTCCCCCAGAATAGACACCGCACCTAATCTTTCTCTAAAACACCTTCCAGCACATGCCCTGCTTATCTAACTGTTATCTTCAACAGTTGTCTAAGACTCAGATTCTTCCCCTCATGCTGAAAAAAAACAATAATCAACGTAAAACAATTAATCAAGAAAATCAAAAACAAATCTTCCCCCAGAATAGACACCGCACATAATCTTTCTCTAAAACACCTTCCAGCACATGCCCTGCTTATCTAACTGTTATCTTCAACAGTTGTCTAAGACTCAGATTCTTCCCCTCATGCTGAAAAAAACAATAATTCCCATTTTAAAACTCAATAAATTCCCAAAATTTTCATCAAGTTACAGGCCAATTAGTCTACTACCAGCATTTGCAAAAATTTTCGATAAGCTTATCTTATTCAGATTCAACGCCTACCTTGATAAAATAAATGAAATTCCACCACATCAATTTGGATTCCGTCCTCTTCACTCATCAACCTGAAAGTCCTTTAGACAACAAAATTTAATCAAAATACATTAAGCCATTTTTTAAAAATGTTGAAAAAGTTCCAGAGGCTTCATGTAAAGTGCCCCTCCCACAAAAAAATTAAAATATCGGTTTCAAATACAAGGGGCCGCGATCAATTGAGGAATATCGATTTTGGAGAAAATCAGCTGAACGGTTTAGCCGCTAGCGTTGTTCACAGACGGATAGAGAGACGTTTTACCGATAACCGATATTTCAGTATTAAGGACCCACAAAATAGGGATTCTGGCTACACCACTTAGAGGATTTTATTTTCTAAATTTAGCAACTTGATTTATCCACTTTTTCGTTGCAAGGGCCGTGTAAAAAGAGTTTCTCGGCCAAAAATTCGCCGTTTTTTCGCGCAGCATTACATAACTTTCTCTTCTTAAGAAGTTCCTCCTTAAGCGCGAGAATGTAAAAATCAGGATTTCAACGAAAATGAGCCCCGAGGCATTTTTAAGAATTATTTACGGTATAAAAGGTCAAAGTTTAATTATAAGAAATTGGAGCTTTCTTCGAATGTCGAAAATCTTGTTGATCCTTCATGTAAAATATCCCTATTCATAAAAATCTAAATATTCGTTGTAAACTCGCAGGGTTCTATCGAGATGTATTAGTGTTGGATTAAATCGGTTGAACGGTTTAGCCGCTATCGTTGACCACAGACGAACAGGCAGACAGACAAACAGACACAGGCAAGCAGACAGACAGACACAGTCACAGACAGAGACAGATACAGATAGATACAGATGCAAACTGACCAATACAGACAGACACACATTCCAATTTTCGGTGTCAAGGTCCCTCAAAACATGGATTATGACTACCCAACATGTTAGACATAAAGGTAACCCTAGTAATTCTAAATATTTTTAGAAGTGTATTAATATATAATATACTACGGATATTTTTCACACCTGACACCAAAAGTGAGTAGAAGTGCTTCATACGATGTCCAACGACGTTTGTGGAAAATTCAAAAATGTTCGATGAAAATGAGCTCAAAATTGCGCATTTTTCAGAAACGCTCAAATATTTTCTCAAAACCGGCGTTAATATTTGCATCTATGTTTTGACCTTACTCTTCTATTATATTCATGAAGTTGTATTTAAGTTCTACCATTAGAGGATATAAAAATTGACGTAATGTGGAAAATGGAAAAAATATCCTTTAGGCGGCATAACACGGCAGTTGGGAAGAGGGTGGGGCAGAAAAGTCCGAAAAGATAGCACAGGCTAAAGAGATTAGAACACTAACGAATACGAGAAAATCCTTGTCATTCTGTAGCTCTACTAGTTTTTAGATGTTTCACTTTTCCTGTTCACCGGCGATTTCTTCCGAACATTTATGTGCTGGAATGCCCATCAGTTTTATTTGATTTCACTTTTTCATGTGTATTTTTCTCAGTATGGCAGCAATGCAATACACCCAGCAATGTACCCAGCGCTGATAACGAGATTATTAAAGTCAAGGTTGCTTCCTCCCAGGTGAGAATGAAGGTTTTCGTTAGTTTAAATGTTTCCTTTCATGTGAAGCTTTGAATATCTCTCGAGTTGAGTATTTTCAAGTGCATCCCACATTATTGGCACCTACTGACATAAAAAGAATCCCGGGGGAATGCGTAAAAATATTAAAAAATAATTCAATTTCGTAATTGATTTTCAGAATAAGCCAGACAAGAAGTTTACAATCCAAGGGAATGCATAAAGCGGATAACTTAACAAAAAATATTTCATTTCATTGCTGTCATTTACAATCCTCAGAACAAATGTTTGTTTTTCGTGTACTATTTATAACTAATTCCGCAAAAAATAGCGAATTTAATGATAGATTAAGTCTAAAAGCTGAATATATAAATTATCGAAAAAGTGAAATGCATGAAAAGTATACGACTCACTGTTTTGGTATTATTTTTATTGCTTGCATTGCTATTAAATGTTTAGTATGAATAGTAACTGTATAATCAATCTTCAATCTTCTGAGCACAAAAATACTAGTGGTACAGCACGTACTTTCTCGCCTTTAGTAATAGTTATGTAATACTAATTATACCACAATTTCTCTCCGAATTAACACATGAGTCATTTTTTGTAAAACCCATTACCAAGGTTGTCCAAAATACTTTTAATTTGGAACTTAAATACTTTGCAAAATACTTTATAAATAAATATTTAAATACATACACAAAATACATTAGGACTTGATATGCTAAATACATACGAATTTAAAAATTTGGCATCACGTTCTTTGAAGATCAATTTTTGATAAAACACATTTCATTAAGAAAAAAAAATTAAATATTCACAATTGAAGTTGTTGGAAGACGCCGTAAGTTTTTTAATGTATCAAAATCAAACATTGCAATGAACGTGATACCTGTACCTTAAGCGTCCTTTATGCTATGTAAGGTAAAAATTTAATCCAAAAATGTATGCAGTTTTTTAGAAATTTAGTGGGGCTACAGAATTACACAGACTTACTCTTAGTTAAGTTTTCTAATTTTCTTCATGTGGACTGGCTTTATTATCTTTCCCCTTCCTCTTGCCAGCTGGCATTCATCGGCGTCCAAAGTACATTTATTTTAATTATCTCAATTTTTCGCGTTCCTAATAATAGAAACAAAATATTACTTTAAGAATATAAGATTAAGAATATTACTTTAAGAAAAGATCGTACGAATGGTTTAGGCGCTAGTGGTGTTCACAGAAGGATGGACGGAGGTATTAGGAGACCCCAAAACGTGTATTTCCTTCGAAATCTCAAAATCGATTTTGCGCAGCATTACGTAACTTTCTCTATACGACGTATATTACTCCGTATACACGTGATTCTTACAGTTATTCTTACAAGAAATTTAAAGTAAAAATTTGGAGTCATTTTGAGAAAATTTTGAAAATTTTAAAGTGTTTTTCAAAATTTCAAAGCTTCAACTAGAGCCAGATGAACAAGGGGTTCTTCAATCTTGAAAAGTTCCTACTCATTGTTTTGGCGCTAGTAGTGTTCACAGACAGACGGACAGATGGACGGACAGACGGACGTTTTGAAACAAACACTTTTTCTGTGTCAGGGGACCCCAAAACGTGTATTTTCGTTGAAATCTCGAAATGGACTTTCCGCAGCATTACATAACTTTTTCTATACTAGGTATATTACTTCGTTTATACGTATGTATACGAGAAAGTAAAAATTGGTGCAGTTCTTCAGCCAATCTTCCCCTAAGCAATATTTAGATATTTCTTTGGAGCGATGTTTCTTTTAGAAGGTTTACTTATAAAGTTTCTCCATAAAATCAGGAATAGATTTCATGTCTGGGGACTGAATAAATAGATTAAATAATTTTTTTAACTATTATAAGAAAATTAGAACAATCTAGAATGAAGGTCTGAGAAATATGTATTGTTATCGCACATGCAAACACAACACTCTGCATATCCAAATTTTTCAGCTCTGGTGGCTTAATTCGTCATATGAATGTTAATAAAATGTTTATGATCCAAATTTTCATCTACAAACTCTGACGTTAATACCCCAATTGCACTCAAACAGCCCCAAACCATGCTATCACTATGCTCTGCTGAAGCAATTTTTCTCCTTCCATTTGTGTTCGTTTTCTTCACAATTCTGTATCGTATTCATAAAAAAATGTGTATTTTCCTTCATCGATATTTAAAACATCTGCCCAGAACAAGTTTTATAATTAATTGCCTATTTTACTATTTTTCTCCTATTTACTTGATTATTGCATGATTTTCTGGCATTTTCTTTGATATTCACTTACTAACCGAAAACTAACCTGATTTTAAGTCAGCGATAGTTAAACACTATTTTTGCAGCGTTTTTTATATTTTTTGCCACTTTTTAGAGGACTTATTCTTTCACATAATCGTTTAATTACGTTTTTCAATCCCCATAAATTTTTTCAACAAATTTTTCTCTCCAAATTCGGAAATATTGAAATGAATATCTAATCTTATTCTTTTTTCCGATTCAGATATTTGAGATAGCGATAAAAAAATTATGAGCACGAAATTGTATCCCTCCTTCTCTTTTTATCCTTGGTTCAGAGTCATTTTATAGTCATAGACACCGACACGACTTCTAAATTTCATTATAGATAAGAAAAACAAGCTTTATTATTAAAAATCATTACAAAAAGCGAAAAATACGAATACTTCGCTCTAATTTATCAGAAGCACTCTTCACTAACCTGCCTCTTTGTGACTAATTTTTTTATAAATTGAGTTTTAGGGGAATATTTTGACGGAGAACTGTCCCGTCTTACAATCTGTTGCTTTTTAAATCTGTTTTCCGCTCGTTATAACCCAAATAGTATTTAAATACTAAGGAGTACGAACATTTTCTTTACAACTATTAAATAACTTTCTCATAAACTGTCAACTGTTTCTCTGGTATGGAAAAGTATAATGCATTGCTTGTCAAACTTCCAGTAAACCATAACAAGACTTACAAACTACAGAGAAGAAAATATTGTTCATAATTATAATCATCATCTTCATCTTCTTCTTAATGCACACAATGCTGAACGTCGTTAGTGAAAGATGTGTGTGTCCGTATTCTGAAAATTAAAATTTGTATCGCAATTTTTACTTTTGTTGCTACAATTGTAAGATATATTATCTTTCTACTCCGGCTAAATTCGCGCTTCATCTAGAACCTTGCTCTAAAAATCTCGTCTCAACTTTTGCACTTGTGAAGATTAGTGTGGCCTTTGTACCTAGTTCACAGACAATGGCATCCAAGGATCAGGGGCCAAAGAATAACCGTCTTCCGGATCTCCAAGAAAATTTCTTTAAATATAAACTACTTGAGATATGCCCCTGGACCCCCAACCCGAAAATTTATCGACGCAAAAGAATGATTGTCTTAAGAATCTACCGGATTCCCTCGTGAGTTAGGTACTTGAAATATGCACCTGAACTACAATACTTAATGTTTATCAAATTCTTCAACTTGGATAAATTTATATCCATCGTCGTAACCTATCGTCTATAATATGTCTACGCGATAACACGCAAGCATGTGAGGTCAATCATCACAGTCTCACTTTAAACCCGACTACTGATAAAAACCACACGATGTGGTCGAAGTGTATCCCACCAGGCAGAGATAAATGTAACTGATAAAAGTTCTCGGTACATTTTAAGGTGTACATCTGCGTACATGTTCATACTTGGCTTTCATCCCATTTCAGTAATATCTATGTCACTGCAGCAACATTCTTCCTTTTATCTGAGACTGATGCAAAGTTTATCAATAAATTGCAATTAAAGTTAGCTTACATATTATTCTTATCATTTAAACTCATAACTAATAACATGCATGAAATGCATGTCCTTGATCGTTACTGATTCATAAAATTGAGGGGGGACACGTGAAAAAAGGTACTTAAATTCTAGAACCCCCTCGAAATTTTAGTTTAAGCCACAATTTTATTTTAATTGACTTATTGGAGTTAGCAATGTGCACACGGTAAATTAAAAGGTCAGGTTATATCGCAGCTTTTCATTAATAAATAAAGTTCAAAGATAGAAAACTATCATATTCAAACTTAGAAAACCATGCAACAATAAATAGCCACTTATATTTTGACATAAACAGTACTGAATTATTTTAACCTACATCACAAAGTAAAAAATGTAAATATCAAAGGGAGAAATACCTTGGAAATAAAAAGACATTGTTGATACCAACATTTTAATATTTTTATGATTAAAAGCGAAGTTACATTCTATTCGATTTAGTTCTTTCAAATTATTAATGTCATTATGTCACAAATGTATCAGCAATATATAAGCATTAATCCGACATCAAGAAATATGAAAGTAATATCGTATCAAACAAACAAACTCATATAATGTGAGTTCAAAGAACGTAGAAAATTGAAACAAAACTAATTGAATAACTCCATTTCGAAATTTGAAATAAAATACTGAGCTTAGTGATGTGATTTAAAAACAATTTCGAAGAACACAATCGGAACAATGTACGTAAAATGACTATATCATGATTATCTGATGAAAAAGTTATTGGATATCTGAAGTACAATACAGATTCTTTTTAGTAATAGTTAGTCTTTTTAGTAACGTTGTAATAGTATAGTAAATATATAGAATAGTAAAGCTGTAACAAACAGAGGGTAGTCGTTCGAAGTTGGGTTCCACAATGAAGTAATTTTTACTTTAAAACAATTATTTAGAAAGTGAGATGTGGGAATTCTGATGTGGTATTGTTGACGAAATTTCATGAAGAAATAATGGAAGTCATCTCCGTGAGTGACTAAGTGAGGAGTTTCCGCAGGGGTCTAGGAATTTTTATAAAGCTACTATCAACCCTATTTCGAGATCGCCTTATTAATTCATTCATTCATTAGTGATTCCGGGCACGTCAACAGCTAAGTTCATTAGACACGTAAGTGTAGTGCATGCTTTACAGGTTGCTGTGATCTTCCTCCGCCGGATGGCGAGATCCAGCGCCGACCTGCCCGTCGGTTGCGGGCTTTTTCCTTCAACCAGGTATCTCCCACCAGCGGCGCAACGCCCGGACGGGACAAACTGTAATCCCTCTAGTGGTCTCCCGTCATGTGTGATAGAGAGTGCCTGTTAGTGTGTGTGTGTGTGTGTGTGTGTGTGTGTGTATGTGTGAAAAAGATAGGACAAGGAAGTGGAAGGAAAGATCGGGCGCGGTCCGTGGATCGTTTGTCAGGGTCCTTCGTTGGCCTGGTGTTGATTGGAGAAACCACGAAAAAACAAACAAATGATCAGAGCAACCGACCGCTAGAATTGTCCAACAGAATTCGACCTAGCTATCTAGCTAATGTCGAAAATCCTGCCACCGTCGGGACTCAAATCCTAGAATCCCCGCACAGAGGCATTTCAGTGCGTTCAATTGATGCCCTGAGCAACCTACGCAGATCGCGAACAATTGTATTGTGAGCATTATATGTGTTACGTAATTAATTAATTAATTAATCATTTTGTAGCCATAAAAGCAGAGTGACAAACGTAGACGTACTGTAAAGTAAAATAAGAATTTATAATTTATATTAATTTATTAATATTTATGAGAATGACGGTAATTTAATCCATCTTTACATCTACATACATCCTCTTTAAATATTAATAGTTCTAGTAATCACATTGATTTTAACATACAATGCAGAGAGCTGAGTATTGTTTTCAGTGGACATCTGCGTCAAGATTGTCTTGATTTTTTCTCTTCTTCCTGACTTAGAAACTGCCATTTCCGCATTCTTTCGTCCTAAGAAGGACGCGGTCGGGATAACCTCTTCTCCGCTTCACTTCTTACTTTCTCGTATATACGCGAGTAATATACGTACTATAGAGAAAGTTATGTAATGCAGCGGAAAATCGATTTCGAGATTTCAACGGAAATACAGGTATTGGGGTCCCCTGATACCGAAAAAATGCTGTTTTTTTTCAAAACGTCCGTCCGTCCGTGTGTGAACACTAAAAGCGCCTAAACCACCCGTACGATTTCTTCAAAATTGAAGAATCCCTTGTCGGTCTGGCTCTAGTTGAAGCTTTGAAATTTTGAAAAACATTCTTTAAAATTTGGGGCTCTTTACATGAAGCCCCACGGACATTTTCAAAATTTTCTCAAAAACGGCTCCAAATGTTTTTAGAAGCTTTCTTGTAAGAACAGAGTAAAATATATTTATAAAGGTGGCATAGGTCCGAATATCACGGTTAACTCTGAATTTTCAAAAATTTCAAAAGTTTCAAAAGGCCTCTTCCTACAACTACAAAATTGAAGACAGAGATTTTTCCGTCAAATGAAATTTGCTCTGCATAAATAGTTCTTTCAATAAGATAATGTAGATTTTTTGGAAATTTTAGTAGTTTTGTGCAATAGTGCATGCAGTATTTGCAATTTTAAAAAATGACAAGAAAAAAGATTTTCTCAAAAACCGGCTCCAATTTTTTTCTTTAAATTTTTGGTAGGGTTAGTGCTAAAGAAACTCTATTCATGACTTAAATGACATATTGCTTTATTCCTTTGTTGTTTTTCACAAATTATAAAAATGCAATTTTTTAACTTGTCTCTCACGTCGCAAATATTTACATTAGAGGCAATTCTTCACGTTTTCAGATTTATGAGTACATGTGCTCTAAATAATGTCAAATAAAAGTTCTGGAAAACTCAACGGTTTTCTGTAAAAATGAGCTGAAAATTCCGCATTTTCAGAAACGCTCAAACGCCATTTTAAAGTAGTACAAAAACAAGATTTTGTCAAAAATGGCTCCAAATTTTTTCTTCAAATTTTTCCAATAGATAGTGCTAATTGCACTGTTTAATATGACGTAAAGTTTATTTTTGTGTATTCATTTGTTTTTTCAAAAATTACACAAATGTAATTTTCTTGAAATATCTCTCACGCCGTTAATATTGACATTTCCATCAATTTGTATGCATTATTACATTTGTGAGTAGAAGTGCTTCAAATGACTTTAAATTAATTTTTTCGAAAACTCAATAGATTTCCGGGAAAGGAGCTTCAAATTTCTCTTTCACAGTAAAGCTTAATGGCCATTTTATCAAAAACGACTACGAATTCCTTAATGAAAACTTCTATTTAGGACGAGTTTTTACTCTTCTTTAATATTCTTGGAGTAATATATCGGTTGTACTACTAGGAAAGCAAAAAGCTGAGAAATTGCCAAAAAAATGTACTTTGATCGACGATAGGTGGCAGCTGGTCAGAGAATGGAGCAAGACCTTAATGACTGGCCACACCAAGGAAATCAGAAAAATACGAGAAAGTGTGTGCCATTCTGCAGCACCTCTGGTTCATTTTATTTTCAAATTCACATTTTAAATGCTTATAAAATACTAAGAAATATAAAGGTATCAATAAACCAAAGGACTTCTATCCAAATTTTAATTTAATCCAGATTAACCAAATTCAGTTGACTAATACTAGAAACAACTGCACAATTTATATTAAACAATGCCGTTCAAAATCATAAGTGTAGTGTGACCTTGCGACTCATCGGGTTAGCCAACTGAAACTTTGTGCCGAAGGTCAGTCTTCTGGGGTCAAAATGTGGCGTGAGTACGAACAGATTACATCGCAGTTATCTCATCATCCAGCTGTATGTGGATCCAAACGTTTCTCAGATTCTGCGCGTGTGTGGCGGATGTATGCAATGTCACGCCATGTTTCTGCGTCCAGAAATCGAAAAATCATACCACCTCGTTCGGACTGGAGTTGGACTTCGAGCTCCGGGCAATCGAAGCTCAATTCTTCGGAAAGTCCGGTCTGTAGTAACGACAGTCGGGCGGAGTAATATATAAGTATTTAACCTTTCCTTAATCTTCTTATGCTTATACTTCTACCTACTCTACTTCCCCTACTCTACTATATTTACACATATCTTTACGGCGTTAGAGATCAATTTGAAACTTGGGCTGATCTTCGAACATTCGCATTTCTACCGGATTCTTTCCAAAGAGAAAAGTGGAGGAGACTCATGAGAATAAGAGATCGTTCCCTAAGGAAGTGCTTAGGGATAAGACGAAGAATGAAGGATCGCTTGCGGTTCGTGATCTGTTTGTTTAAGTTAATGATCTGGAATCAAACTGCAGTTGATTAGAGAAAACCACGGAAACGACTCGAACCCAAGACTTCATTTTCTACAAAGCTCACAGCACACTCTAATGAACCGTATTTCTTCTTCTCCTACTCCTTCTCCTTCTCTTCCTTTCCCTCCTCCTCATTCTTCACCTCCTCCTCATTCTTCTCCTTCTCCTTCTTCTTCTCCTTCGCCTCCTCTTTCTTCCCCTCCTCCTTCTTCTCCTCGTTCTTTTTCTTCTCCTCCTTCTCCTTCTCCTTCTCCCTTTTCTCTGCGAGTGAAACCATTATTCTGCGTTTCTCGAACGCAAGCGTATCTTTTATCTTCGTTCATCTCCTTTAATATGCCTGTGTCACATTGTCGCACTATCATCAAATGAGTTTTCGTCTGCCTCTTTTCCTGTGCATTACATCCCAATTCTCCCTTCTATTGTATCCAATATAGTCCAAATATCCAAACCAAATATGTCCAAATATCCAATATATTGTTTTTTATTTGTAATTGTAATTATACTTACATGTTTCTGCATTCAGCCACTGGGCAACATGTGCCCTATTGTAGAATAGAGCGTTTATCTATATAAATATATCCGAAGTAATACCTGGTTGCTGTTTTACATTTTCATTTCTAATATTTTCCTTTAACGTTACACTATAGCTGCGTCTCCAAAAGTTTATTTCCATTCCTTTTAACATTATCTCCTTTGCTTTTAACATTATATCGTGTTTTGAAACTTTCCATAACTCGTCACGGTACAGAGATATAATTTCCACAATTGCTTTGTAAATTCTAAATTTTATTTTGTAATATTTTAATTCCGTAATATTGTATGCAAGTGTCGATCAGCATATTTCCCTTGTCGAATGCAATGCTTGATTTCCTCTTCACTCCCACCTTTGTAAAAATTGTTCCTAAATGTTTGTACTTCCGACAGCACTTAACATCCGACTCATCTTCCATTTCTAAATCTCTTTCTGTTTCTGTTACCACCATATGCTCTGTCGTTTTGATATACATTTTTCATATTTCTTGTTTAAATTTCCTAACTTATATTGAGCCTCCTCCTGAAATATCACCTCCTCCACCTCTTCCTTCTCCGCAAATATCGCCTGGCTATCTGCAAATTTTAGTGACTATAATATATCCTCCCCATTTATATTAATACCCATACTTTTACATTTCACCGGGTTCATTACTCTAATGAACCCGATTTTCTAAAAATTGTATTGCAGATCCAAATAACACATACAGATCAGGCAATATCAGCTCTGGGCAGAACCAATTTAAATTTATTCAGCGCGCCGTAACATATATATATATATATATATATATATATATATATATATATATATATATATATATATATATATATCTGTGTGTGTGTGTGTTACGATTGCAAATAACTTGATAATTGCAATTACTATTTATGTATCACAATGATCTTTATTTCTATCAAGAATAGTAGTTTCGAATATCTCTAAGTATATTGGTGTTTTCATAATGCAACGTTTTCAAAGAAGGCAAATACAAACCACAACATGTTGCAATTATTAACGATAATCGCGTTTTCATTAAGAAAATGAAATATTGTTAGTAAAAACGTTAGTTTATAATTGCACTGACAAAGAACTAAATGCACAATAAGTCGTTTTTTACGTCCTAATATGAGTATAATTGAAGGTAAAGAAGCATTTTTACTTTCTCGGCATATGACGTACGTTCAGAGAAATGATTGTAATGCAGCGGACTGTAGTGATTTTTCATAAGAACATCTCGTATCGTGAGACTCTAATATCGAACACGTGCAAAATATCTTGTTCCTGTAAGTGAAAAATTGCTTCGAACACTTAGTGTAGTCAGAATCCACGTCTTGTGAGTCCTTGATACCGAAAAATTGCTTTACAGCAAAGTGTCTGTTTAATCGTATGGCCGTCTGCGGCCAACGCCAGCGCACAAACTGCTCAGACTATTTTCTACAAAGTTTTCTTCCCGGATCGATTTAATTCAATTCAATTATGCCTTACATCCTGTGGCGAGGTACAAGTCATCAGGCCTGCTCTTCCGCCTGACCACGCAAATTCCGCTACGCTCTTTTCACCGTCTAGCAGAGAAAGGAGGTATCACTCGGGCGACGACACTGACGATTTTTTAAAATTTTGCTCAGAGACTTCTCTCAGGCTTGAGGATCTTTTACATACTGTAAATCTAGTCAGTTTTACTTCCTCTCCGAAGAAAGGCGTTCGAAGGAATGTTTCGCTCTTAAAAATCCATAGTTTCGATCTCCCCGAATTCCAGTCCCTATGAATTTGAAACGGATATTTTGATTTTTGATAGTATAGTAAGTGAAACTTTACCAAGCATTTCCAAAATTTTCTCAAAAAAGGGAACCAATTTCTGGAGTATCTTTCTTTTCTTCTGAAAGAGCAAAGGACTCTTAAAAAACGGCACAAGGTCTTATTTTCGTTGAACTTTCTGAATTTTCGAAAATTTCAAAAGTTATGGAATGCGAAAAAGTATGTACTGTTGTAGAATCAGTGGTTTATAAATTAATTTTTTTAGATTAATAAAATTTTTAAAGAAAGTGCACACTCACAAACTTAATGTAGGCCCTTTGTCACTATAATACTTCCCCGAAGAAACTTCAGCAGCTTATGACATAAATTGTGTCATTTTTAACTAGCTTCATTTATTTTCAAGTGTGACACTCTAATCATACTGTATTTAGAAGTCCTTTAAAGTTATTTTAATCAACAGAAATATTGCAATGAGGTAGTTAACGAAAATTGGACCAATGAACGTTATAAAATTTGTTTGTATCCGGCCGTCATTTTCTTCAATGAGAATATTCTTGTGTGAGAGCGTAACTTTTGGAAAATGACTGGTAGGGAATATAGTGCCTATCCTCTTTGTAAATTAAAATCAGTTCCACGCTCCCACTATCTGATCACCTGACTAGACACATCAAAGGCAACCCATGCATATTGAATACTCTCTAATGAGGCTTTGCACGAAAAGTTTAAATCTTCCGTTTTAAATCCGTCACGTAGTTTCTTGTAAAATAAGTAAAATGGAACCACTGTTTCCAGCAATTTCAAGAAACCGCTACACAATATCTTTTAATCGAGTTGTATATGCACAATGTAATCTTTAACATTTGAACTTGATGGGCCGAGAAAGCATGTCTAAGTTTAGTCGCTCGTACTCGTACTATCATGCAGAAATTTTACTACGTAATGCATGTGATGACTGCATGCATTATCAACGATCATACGTTCTCACACATTTTTCATTGACATACTGAAACTTGTGCACATCATAACTTTTTTCATCATTTTTAAAATCCTCTCTTCAACACATTTATTTGACCTTAGTACTCCTTTCTAAGGTATCCACGCTCTTGGATCATGGGAATTGTTTCAAACATTATGCATTTCAGTAGTATTTATCGTCTTAGCAATGATTTAAGCTCCAATAAATTCTTAAGAATATGGGGATTTAAAATTGTATATTGCAGTAATTGAATATAGTTATAGAGCTATTGCATGAAATATCTAATACCAGTTACAAGTGGCGTCTCCTGCTCAATGAGCATGAGGATGTTTTACGGATTAAACAAGGTAGACCAATTAGGGTATCTAATTGACATCGTACTATGTAATGTTTATGCATTTCATATTACGATGTACATACCTACTATATATTATTTGAGTAGTGCTTTTCTCGCATTGCTTGCTCTGACAGCAATAAACAAAGCAATACACAAAATAACATTGAAACATGAACAATACACCTAATTGTTCAATTAGATTTCGATTTGCCGTTATCTTCTAGCGTACTTGACAACTAAATAAGAGTTTTTGAAACTTTTCATAGGACGTTGGGAGTTTTCAGTCACTGTTTCCTGCCACACGTGACTCATCTACTACTAAAAATCATGTGCTCGCCTTGTCGCATCTTTTCGCACGAAAATTGTAGGGTTCTAATTATCACGGTACAGTTTCGAAACTATGATTTTTCTTTGTGGAAGTACATGTTATACTCTTTAACGCAGTTTCAAGAAAAACCCAGCACTTTCGCAACAACACACAATGCACAAAAAAGTGGCAATAAAGAACTAATAGAGAGTTTGTGCACACTCGAACGTTAAAGCACAATCTATCTTCTGTGCATTCGCAGTTCATAGTTTCGCATCACTTTTGTGCATCTGTGCATGCGCAGAAGATAGATAGTGTCATGCGCTATGGCGTGCACAAACTCTCTATTACTAGTCACGTACGTTTGTTTATTTATTTATTCATTTATTTTACGTCAAAAAACAGTTGAAACTGCGTATGACGTGCTGTGGGGAGAAGTGAATTCTGTGCACATTTTCAAAATTCTGTGATCCCTACACTAAGTCATATACTACATGAATTTTGAATTTAAAAAAAAGCTCACGTTAAGTGTTCTTTGTAAGATAAGTACTGATAATCCACGTCTCGTTACAGAGGCCGGTAAACGAATTGACGCGTATGACGCAATTTCTCGAGAAATGAAAAATGTGGGACTTTGAAAATGCTCAATTCATGAAGTTAATTTTTTCACTTCAAAATCAGAGGATCCAATTTCGAGAGAAGGAAGATAGAAAGAAGAACGACAAAGGAAATTGAATGTTTTCTCATCATCCTCAAATAATTCATACGTCTTCATTTCGAAGTTCTTTAATATTAAAGAATGATTGATGCTTCCACCCATGGTCTCTCCCTCAAGCTTTTCCTCTTCACCCATTTCTTCTTCAGTATTAAACAAAGGTTGGTGGTTATCAAGCATAAAGTAGCACAAACATAACTATTCGTGCGTTATCCATCTTCAAACGCGAGCAAAACTATATGAAATATTGGTCGAAACGTAATACGTTCGTCAATTTCTTTTGTCAAAGTTCCCTTTGTAAAAGTTCAAAGAACTACGAGTGGCCAACACACGTGTATCACTCCACCCCCACCCCTATCCTCTACGAAGTGCAATGTCGTTACCACGTGACCACTGGGATTCCCAGACCTTCCACTGAACGAAAAGGAGGAGCTCAAAGGAGGCGATGGCGAAGATTTGGGAGGGGGCGGTACAGAAGCGCCAGTGAAGTACGAGATCCAACACTCAGCGTCGTATCAACGTCGATCGAAACCTGGCATCTTGCACATAGCGCATGGTGAGAGCTGAATGACCTCGGTAACGAAGTGAAGCCGTCCTAAAAGATATTTCTCAGCCTGTCACATCCGCGGAGGTGATAGACCGGAAAGCCCATGGAAGAAACGAAGAATACAAACGGAACAGAGAGAACGAAAGATCCAAACGGAACTTGAGGAATATAAAATATTTTAACTAAAGTTTTAAAAGGGGCGAACAACTTGGAGACACGTCGTCACTCGCATCCATTGAGCCTACGCCACTGACAGCTACCAATCTGATTCTCATTGAAGCTTCGGAAGAGGATTTTGCTACGTTGAACAAAATCTACATGACAAAGTAAATGCCGCAAAGGCGGGTTATTTGGTTCTGAACTGCTATTAAAGGTCCCAAACGAAAAATTGGCCTGACACAGGCTCATGTAGAACTGCCGATCCCATTAGACCTCTAGACCTCGCCACTAGCGAAGCAAATGTACCTTCATTATAGTAATAATAACACTGTTCCACAAATTTTGAAATGTTTAATGTTAGGAGTAAAGAATACTCCACAACATAACGGAGAAATGGCCTCTGTTTTCTCGGTTACCGAACACGAACAAGATGCTTAAATTCATTAGTTACCTCTTGTTTTCGAAATAAAAGAAGTTATTACCATGGACATGAGCACGGAGGAGGGGTAGGGGGACAGTGCCCCATTTTTGAAACTCGGCCTTTTGCCTTACGTAATAAAAAACATTATTTCTGAAAACTAGTAGTGCTTCAACAGCACATACTCTCTCCCATCACTTGCAACATTATTATACAGACAAGCAAGGATAAATTTACACATAAATTGAACATCCGAAACAGACATTGAAGCATTAACATTAAGTAAATAAAGACTATCATATCTCTTTGCCAACCATGTCGCCGTCCAACAATGAAATTCTCGGAATAACTTCTGAAAGTGCAATATCCCAACATTGTATGATAATGCCACGTGAGGTGGTAATATCAAATTGATAATGTAAATTCGTACAAAAGTATCGTACTATTTTTTTCAATTTTCTTTCATGTTGCATTTAAATCGTATTTTTAAGAGAGAGAACCTCAATGGGCAAATTTCAATTAAGTTTCGCGAGTTGGTTGAGACAAAATACACCAATACATTGAGAACACTAATTGTGTAATAGAGTAAAAATCGAATTAATATTGGTATTTTCAATAGTAAATTATAATTTAAATAACATTAATTATTTTTCACATCCTTTTGATTCATTCCTGTTCTCTGAGTATTTTTCTAGTGGACCAAAGTGGGTGAGACACATGTATAGCTTCATTAATTTCAAGCAGAAATTACGCAAAAACTACTGTCTTTTCAAAAAATTGTTCATGACCTTTTTTAATGAGCTGATTTTCAGAACACTTTGTTTAAGGCAAAAAATGGTTGTTTAAGGGATGTTTAAGGCAAAAATCATCTCTATCTTCAAAACTTGTAGTTTTCAAATGTTAAGTTGTTCGTTTTTTTGTTTGTTTTTTCAAAAATACGGAGGGTCCAACAACAGCGACACAATTATTTTAAGCGTATTTTAATCTATCAGTGGCAATAATTTGAAGAGCGGTTTTGGAGAAAATGCTTTTTTATAAATTTCATACATTTCAAGCACAAATTACGGAAAAATTACTTGTTTTTTTTCTTCAAAAAAATTAATATGACGTTTTTTAAAGAGCTGCGTTTCTAGAAGAGATTTTGTTTAAAGCAAAAATCTCTATCTTCAATTCTGTAATTTTTAAATGCTAAAATTTTCCAAATTTTCGAAAATACACAGAATTAGCCGGAAATGATCTCACTTTTTACCTATCTTGAATATAGTAGAACAGAATAGGTGCAGTTTGTGAGAAAAAAATATAAAAATTAAAAACCTTTTATTACCTTATTACCTATTAATTACCTACATTTTACGCAAAATTACGCGAATACACTTACATTTTCGAAATATGGTAGATTACCTTACTTCAAAATCTGTCTTTACAAAAGAGATTTCATTAAGAAAATATTTCTATCTACAATATTTTAGTTGTATGAAGATGCTGAAATAAAATAGAATTGAAAATTGAGAACTGTACTTTTATAATTTTCGAAAAATCAGGGATTTTAACGAAAATGGGACCTGCACCAGTCTCTTAGCGGCCCATTACGCAACCGACGACAAAAATTTAATCCAAAAATTTGGACTTTTTTTTTTGAAAACGTTGAAAATGTCCCTGAGGCTTCTTGTAAAGTACCCCTCTAAAATTTAAATATCGGTTTCAAATTCAAGAGGCCGCAACATCGGCCAGATCGATTGAGAAATAACAAGTCTGGAGAAAATTGGCTGAATGACTTTGGCGATAGTGTGGACCACAGACGGACGGAGAGACAGGCTTTTTGCCGTCAATCGATTTTTCGGCACCCACAAAACATTGATTCTTTTTACATAACGTGTTAGAGGAAATTTACTCTATTTACTAGTTTATTCACTTTTTCATTACCATGACCCGGCAATTGTAGCTTTTGTGTCGAAAATTCACCATTTTTTGGGGTACGATTTACTTCTCTATCTTACTTATACATAAGAGCGAGAAAGTAAAGTAGAGGTGCTACAGAATGGCACAGACTTTCTCGTACCAAATTTATCTAATTTCCTTGCTGTGGCCTGGCAATAAGGTCTTGCTCCATTCTCTGGCCAGCTGCCACCTATCGTCGATCAAAGTACATTTTTTTGCCAGTTTCTCAACTTTTTGCTTTCCTAGTAGTACAACCGATATATCACTTCAAGAATATTAAAGAAGAGTAAAAACTCGTCCTAAATAGAAGTTTTCATTATGGAATTCGTAGCCGTTTTTTGATAAAATGGCCATTAAGCTTTACTGTAAATGCGAAATTTGAAGCTCTTTTTCTCGGAAATCTATTGGGTTTTCGAAAAAGTTAATCTAAAGTCATTTGAAGAACTTCTACCTACAAATGTAATAATGTATACAAATTGATGGAAATGCCAATATTAACGGCGTGAGAGTTATTTCAAGAAAATTATATTTGTGTAATTAAAAAAACAAACTAAAGAATATCCCAAAATGACGTTTACGTCATATAAAACAGTGCAATTAGCACTATCTATTAGAAAATTTTGAAGAAAAAATTGGGAGCAATTTTTGATAAAATTGAGTTTTTGTGGATCTGAAAATGCGGAATTTTAATCTCATTTTTTTAGAAAACTATTGTTTTAGAAAAACATTATTTGACATAATATAAGCAAATGTACTCATAAATACAATAACGTAAAGAAATTACCTATAATGTAAATATTATCAACGTGAGAGACAGGTAAAAAAAATTACATTTTTGTAATTTTTGAAAAAACAACAACAAATGAATAGAGCAATATGGCGTTTATGTCATGGGAAAGTGTACATTTAGTAGTAACTCTTCCAAAAATTTAAAGAAAAAAATGTGAAGCCGCTTTTGAAAAACTCTTGTTTTTGTATTTTTTTTAATTGCAAATATTTCACGCTCTATTGCACGAAAACTACTAAGATTTTTGAAAAACTATACATGACTTTTATGATTCAACTATTTGTGGTCAACAAATTTCGTTTGAAGGAAAAATCTCCATCTTCAATTTTATAGTTGTAGGAAGACGTCGGAAAAAATTCAAACTTTTGCAATTTTCGAAACTTCAGAGTTAACCGTGAAAACCGCCCTATGCCATCTTTATAAGCGTATATTAGTGTATTCTTACTAGAAATTTAAAGAAAAAATTTGGAGCCATTTTTAAGACAAGTTCGAAAATGTCCGGGGGGCTTTATGTAAAGTACCCGCCAATATTAAAGAATGTTTTTTCAAAATCTCAAAGCTTCAACTAGAGCCAGATCGACCGAGCTTTATTCAATTTGGAAAAGATTGTACACATGTTAAACGCTAGCGGTGTTCACAGACGGACGGACGGAGGGACGTTTTGAAAAAAAAACAACTTTTTCGGTATCAGGGGACCCCAAAACGTGTATTTCCGTTAAAATCTCGAAATCGATATTCCGCAGCATTACATAACTTTATACTACGTATATTACTCTATATATACGTATGTATACGATACTGAAAAAAACATCATCCCTTCCGATTGTTCTAAAAAGTTTTTGACTTGTTCAAAGTGATGTAAAAAGAGCTACAAAGCATCATATTTAGGGCAGACTTCGCTTAGAACCTCCGTGGCGAAGGGTTGTGTCAGCAGCGCTCCGATCCGTTTCGATAAGCTTTTTTTTTTTTTTTTTTTTAATTATGTTTATTGTTTTATTGGTGGTTACATGGTTCAGTATTTTCACACTCTTTCACATGTTTTTTGTGTGGCTTATAACTAAACTAATCTAAAACTATGTCTAATGTATCTACTACTCAGGTGTAGGATGCTCATTGAGTACCTACGCTTAGTTTACATCTGTGAATATTTTTAGGAAGGCATGTATTGGGTGTCTATTACGGATTCGGGTCGGAAAATCGTTCAGAGTGGCTAGGTTGTAATGGGCTATTTGGTTTATGGAGGATATATTTGAATAGAAGTTGTTCGAGAGATGAGCTATGTGGTGGTTGATGGATGGTAGTTGTAGTTCTCTATGGAGTTGATCATTAGAAATGAACCATGGGGCGTGGGTGGCTAATCTTAAATATTTATTTTGGATTATCTGGATTTGATTTATGTTTGTCTGTGAGGCGTTTGTCCAAATGGGGCAGGCATACATTAGAGGTCTGATTATTGTTTTATAAAGGGTTATGGCATTGTTTAAGGAGAGTTTGCTTTTGTGATTTAGTAATGGCTTTAGCTGTATTAATTTAATTTTTGCCTGTTGAATTTTCGTTGCTATGTGTGTTTTCCAGGTTAATCTTGTTCGATAAGCTCAAGGCGTACTAGTCAGCGGCGCACTCTCGACCTGCGAGGGCTGCAGTAAATCAGTAAAATAGTAAGTCTGCAAAATCAGTAAAATAGTTCAGCAGTTACCAATAAAACTAAAATGTTTCGTATTTATTTTTCCCATATTGGGGAATTAGTGAGAGGTGCAATGGAAGCTGTTTACAGCAGTGAAATACCAGCCCATCAACACTCGCTTGAACATGCCCCAGGTCACCTTGAAAGCTCACAACCTCATCACCAGAAGGGTCTTCAACAGCAACAACTCCCACAAGGAACTTCGCCTCAACCACAGCATCAGCCTCCAACCAACCGCCACGAATTAGTGCAAATCATCCAGGCCGCCAATCAAAGTGCACCAACAACAATAGGCACAGACTTTCTCGAAGTAAATTTTTCTAATTTCCGTGGTGTGGACTGGCTTTACGGTGTTGCCCCATCATCTTGCCAGGTGCCATCTATCGTCGCTCAGTAAATGTTTCTTAAATTTCTCAATTTTTCGGTTTCCTATTAATAGAACCGAAATATTACTTTAAGAATATTAAAGAAGAGTAAAACCTCATCATAAATGGCAATTTTTATCGAAAAATTGGGAGGCGTTTATACGAAAATTGGGTTTTTCGCGTTTTAAGCGTTACTGAAAATGCGAAATTTGAAGCTCTTTTTCATAGAAAACTACTGAGTTTTCGATAAACTTGAATTTTGATGTAATTTGAAGCACTTTCTCTCACAAGTGCAATAATGTATAGAAACTGCTGGAATTGTGCATATTAAAGGCATTAGATATATTTTCAAAAATCACATTTGTGTATTTAAAAACACAAAATAATGCAGCAAAATTAATTTTAGATCATCGTAAATAGTGCAATTAGCACTATCCATACGACAAGTTTGCAAAAAAATTGAGCCTTTTTTGAGAAAATGGCGTTTCAGTGTTTCTGAAAGTGTGGAAATTTGAGCTTATTTTCAAAGAAACTTTTTGAGTTTTCCAGAAACATTATATGACATCATTTAAAACACATATCCTTATAAATGCAATAATATAAACAAATCGCCGTTAATGTCAATATAAACGGTGTGAGAGAAGAGTCAAAACAATTTAATTTTTGTACTTTTTGAAAAAACAAAAGAATGGAGCAATATAACGTTTATGTTATCTTATATAGTGCATTTAGCACTATCCCTACCAAAACTTTAAAGAAAAAATTTGGAACTGTTTTTGAGAAAAAATCAGGTTTTTGCACTTTTTTAATTGCACATTTTTACACCCAATATTGCGCGATAACTACTAAATATTTTTAAAAAATGGTCATGACATCAATCAAACCACTAATTATAGAGAAAATTCATATTTTTGAATTGTCGAAAATTCAGAGTTAACAATGAGAAACAGACCTATGCCAACTTTATAAGTATATTTCACTCTATTCTTACAAGCAATTTAAAGAAAGAATTTGGAGCATTTATGAGAAAATTTTGATAATAACGATGGGGCTTCATGTAAAGTACACCCAAAAATTAATGAATGTTTATCAAAATCGCAGAGCTTCGACTCATGCCAGATCGACAGGAGTATATTCAGTATGGACAAATTCGTACGAATAGTTTAGACGCTAGTGTTGTTCACATACACCAGACGGACAGATAGACGGACAATCAGACAGACAGACAGACAGACAGACAGACAATCAGACAGACAGACAATCAGACAGACAGACAATCAGACAGACAGACAATCAGACAGACAGACAATCAGACAGACAGACAAACAGACAGACAATCAGACAGACAGACAATCAGACAGACAGACACAGTCAGACACAGTCAGACACAGACAGACACAGACAGACACAGACAGACACAGACAGACACAGACAGACACAGACAGACACAGACAGACACAGACAGACAGACAGACAGACAGACAGAGACGGACAGACAGAGACGGACAGACAGAGACGGACAGACAGAGACGGACAGACAGAGACGGACAGACAGAGACGGACAGACAGAGACGGACAGACAGAGACGGACAGACAGAGACGGACAGACAGAGACGGACAGACAGAGACGGAGACGGACAGACAGAGACGGACAGACAGAGACGGACAGACAGAGACGGACAGACAGAGACGGACAGACAGAGACGGACAGACAGAGACGGACAGACAGAGACGGACAGACAGAGACACAGACAGAGACGGACAGACAGAGACGGACAGACGAGACGACGACAGACAGAGACGGACAGACAGAGACGGGACAGAGACGGACAGACGGACGGACAGACAGAGACGGACACGGACACGGACAGACGAGACGACAGACGGACGGACAGACGGACGGACAGACGGACGGACAGACGGACGGACAGACGGACGGACAGACGGACGGACAGACGGACGGACAGACGGACGGACAGACGGACGGACGTTTTGAAAAAGAAACAACACTTTTTCGGTGTAAGGGAACCCCAAACAATCTTTTCAATGCAATAATTAAAGTCGAGGAAAAAAGGAAGTCTGCGTCCCCAGTGCAATACAAAAATTGTCAACGCTATGGTCACTCTAAAAAGAACTGTGGACGCGAATCTCGCTGCGTACGGTGCTGGCAACCACCATTACGAAGCTTACTCATTGCCAATAAACGCCCCAAGGTGCATAAACTTTCTAGGCTGGCACTGGGCTAATTACAAAGTTATACAGGTCAAAACTCAAGTTATGCAGCCGCGAACATCGCAAACTTCAAGCAACCTCGACTACTTGTACCCTAAGCTGCAATGTCCGCGCTTCCGCCAGTTCTTGATAACTCTAACTTTCCTTCACTACCAACTATCAATAACCTAAGGAGGTCGCAAGCAAGCACCCCTCTTTATGCGCAGGAGGCATCACCAACCAATTCCATTAACAATCCCGTAGATTTCACCTCTCAGATGGTTAACAATGTTATCTCTCAAGTCATTGCAATATTAGTTTCTCAGTTTCAATCTTTAATAAATTCAATAATCTCCTCATTATTACCTAATGGCTCAAAATAAATTAAGCGGTTTAACCCTACGCAATTGGAACTGCAATGGAATTGAAAATCAGTTTGACTATTTCTCACATTTCTTGTTTTCAAATAAGATCAATATTGCTTGCCTAACCGAACCTCACCTCCGCGCCTAATCAAAATGCAAGCTAAAAATCCAGGGATACGTATCGTACAGAAATGATCGGCTATGCGACAAAGCTGCCGGTGGAGTAGCAATTATAATCCACAAACGAATTGCGCATTGCAATTTAAATACTCCCTCATCAGAAAATCTAGAAACAATAGGAATCAAATTAACACAGCTAATCAACTCAACGTTCACGTAATTGCTGCGAACAGGCCTCCCAACAGATCATTTCCAGCTGACCTTTTAAAACAGTTACTTTCTTTCAAAATCCCAATAATTAGTGGCGACGTCATAAATTTTGCAAAACATAAATTTTGGGGTTGTAACACCACTTCGCCCCGAGGCAAAAAGCTCCTCCAACTCGCATCAGAAAAGTGCTGTACAGTAAATGCACCTACATCACCCACGTTTTATCCAACTCACATCAACGTTAAACCTGACATTCTAGATCTAATTTTAACTAGAAGTATTAACCTCCCGATACTACAAGCCCTCAGCCAGAACAAAACTACGATCACACACTGGTAACAATAACTTTAAACGTAAATGCAATACCCGTTACACAAAGACCACGCATCGTCGCAGGCACAATAAATTGACAAAAATTCAGAGAATACTTGTCCCACCAAAAAATCTAACTAATAACATTAGAATAGAAACCGAAATAGAACATTTTACCTCACTCATCCACAATTCAATTAAAGAAACGCAAACATCAGTCCCAAGAACAGGATTCAAGAAACTCAATATCCCAAATAAACATTTGAAAATGATTGCCACCAAACGCCAAGACGCAAATGGCAGAGGCTCGGGCTCCCTCATTAAAAAAACAACAACAAATAAACAACTTATGCCATCAAATAAACAAAAAACTCGAAAAAATTAGATTCACGTTTCAGAAATCTATTAGTTAAATGACCTCAGCTTCACATGATCATTGGTCAATAATTAGGCATTTAATTAATGAAAAAACTAACATCCCAACAATTAAATTAGAAAATAGCGAAGCCATAACTGACTGCGAAAAAAAATGCATTTGCAAAACACTACTCCATGGCATTCAGCCCCAATATATCTTTTGACACGGAATTCACAAAGACGAAAACGAAATCAACAAAGCAGAGTTATCTACAAAATTTGTATACAAACCAGTCCAATGACGACTATGCAATTGTAATTAGATACTCACTGTTTTGTTTATCTGACGTCATATTGACAATGCATCTTTTCGCTTAAGACGCAAGAAAAACTACAAAATGTTTCTAATTCTCGTTTGATTCATCAACGAACTAGTAAACCATAAAGTTTTGTTTGCACCACGGGCGTTACTAGATGTTTTTGCCCTTCGTGCGACTTCCAACCCCGAGGGCCAGAGGCCCTTGGTGTTGGAAATCGCCTTCGGGGCAAAAACATCTACTTAACGCCCTTGATACATAAATAACTATTATTTATATAACAACAATGCAATATCGGACTAGAAAAAAGATTAACAACTGATAGATTAGAGTTCAAACACAAGTGATAAGTGGCTTGAATATCACGCCTAAGGAACGAGTTTTCGTCAGATGAGCGTCGCATAGATAACAGTAGACGAATGCAGGAGGCGTATTGTTAGAAGGAGAATTAAGGCGGACGCAATAGAGTATGGAGATGTCGAGATGAGGTTCGGCCGCAAATTAGAATTTTTAATTTTTTTTAATTGGAGTTAGTTAGAATTTCTAATATGTACAAGAATGATGAAATCAAAAGCGTATCTTATTTGAGGACATTTATTTAAAATTTTGATTTGGGAAATTTCCGTAAGGTGAATTAAGAAATGGATACGGAAAAAGAATGAAATATTTGGTTAGCGCATGACAAATCGTTCTGAGGACGAGGAGTTTGCATGGTCCATCAAGGCAGCATTTCGGCAAAAGGAAAGTCATGAAACAATTTTTTAGAAGTATACCAGGTAAGGTTAGTTACCAAGACTGACGTATTTCCATAAGTAACGTAGTTCATATTAATGATCTTTCATTTGCATACGTAGGAGAACAATGAACAGATATCTGAAATTCTTCCAAGAATGAATGTATGCTATTATCCGGGTGCGAATGTGTTTTCATATATTTCTTGCAAAGAAGTTAGTTTAGAAATTAGTTTAAGAATTTATTTGTGATCTGTTGGTTTCAGGGTGTAATGTTGTAACAGAGGAAGTCGGGCAAAAAATATCATAAATAAATAGCATGAATCCATTATTGCTGTACACCATATTCAGATAGCGTATTTTTATTGGCAGTATGGAAGTCCATAGACTCTTCCGAATACAGTAATTTTTCGGCTGGATTCTCGTGTGAGTGGTGATTTTCTTTGCCCATATAACTGGCAAAGCCTTGATATTAATTGTAATAAGTATAAATAGAGCTAGATGTGAACTGATAGCCGGGCATTTAAAACCGCAATTATTTATTTACGTAAAAGTTTTGGGGGGTTAATGGAATACAGCGGCGTTACGTTCCCTAGGGGCTGACAGAACCACGTCCGGAGACCCCAAGGGTCTGTGGTGCTCATTCATAAAAGTAAATTTTAATCTTAAATAATGAGCCTACAAAAACATCCTAATGGAATAAATAAATTATTAGCTGAGAGTTACTTGAACAAGTGATTGTATATACGCCTAGTTACTATTGCTCAACGCGACCTCTTGCGGCAGTCGCTGGCAATAATTCGATGACGGCTGTGCATTTCATGAGCCTAATGTTTAAACATGTGGTTAAAAATGAGTGAGAAACAGGAAAAAGCAAGTATTAAATTAAAAAGACGAGTCGCTGCGTTCCAGGTTATAAGAATTCTCACTCTAATAAGACGCCAGAATTAATATTTCTTTTTTTTTTTCAAACTATGCATGAGAAACAGAAAAAAAGTTTTCTTTTTCTGTTTTACTTATTATTTTTTATTTTTTATTAATTACGTAAATAAATATTTTAATTAAATTAATTTTTTAATAAATATTATATAAATCATAAAAATTCATTATTTTATGGTTTACTAGTTCATTGCTGTGTGTTTACGGACCTCAAACAAAACAAGTAACGGTATTGTTAATACCCTTTCTGATTCTTTATGCCCTCGGGCCTTTTGAATACTCTATGGCACACTAATACCAACAGAACACATACATTTTTGTGAATTCTATTTATTAACGTTTGGATACAATCAAACAATAAATAAATAGCATAATGCTCACATAAGTAAAATAACTTGTTATAAACCTTATTTTGCTTAATTGATATGAACATTGCAATTTTGAAATGTTTCCGTGAATATAGAATTGCCACCAGTCACTCATATTTCTTTGTTACTTATCACATTTTTTAGAGACATAGTATGTGCTTCTTGAGTAGCAGTACTACTCGCAGAAATATGATGTATAAGGCACATCGACTAACATCCTCGAAAAGTTGTTTTTTGGTGTCATCACATATTCTAAATAACTTATGGCAATAGAAGCAAATAACCTAAAAAGTACCGTTATATCAACGCAATTAACACTGTTATTCACACTGTTATATAACTCTCAAACACACCATAAACATTTTCATATATTTTTCGAGATTTTACTGAAAACCGCTGTCCGTAATTTTGTTAGCTTTTGCGAGAATTTCCGTAGAAACTTCACAATATTCTTTCATTTTGTACGAACAAACCAATCCAATGACGATTATGCAATAGTAATTAGATACACACTCTTTTGTTTATCTGATGTCATATTGACAAATGACTATTACAATGCATCTTTTTACTTTAGACGTAAGAAAAATTATAAAATGTTTCGAATTCTCGTTTAATTCAGCAATGAACTAGTAAACCATAAAGTTTTGTAAGCACCACGGGCGTTACTAGATGTTTTTGCCCCGAGGGCGACTTCCAATCCCGAGGGCCTCTGGCCCGAATTCAAGTTCATCACGGGTATCACCAGCGACTACAGAAGTAGTATGTGCATCCTCAAAGGCCGTTACGCAAAAGGAATTCCTTCAAATGAACGCAGATGATTGTAGGTACCTGATCACCAGAGAGGAACCTTCAAAAAAGCTTCAAGGGACTTTTTAACTTTTAAGCTACCTTTACCCAACTGTTCGGGTTATCTGAAGTTGACAATAGAAACTCAGCACCACTTATGCAAATTGAACAGCAACATTCTCGAGAACAAAATATTCCTTCCATATAGTTAAATAATTTATTGGACTATCCAGAAGTAATTGCGCTAATTAAATTTCTCTGTGAAAATGGCTTCCTGGTTGATTTCGTGGATGCATTGTGTAGTACTTTTGAAAATCCTTATGGCTGTGAAAAGATTGCACAAGAGTTACAATCTAAACATTCAGAATTTCTCATGTCTGGTAATACAGTCTTAATACAATGTCAGTGGTAAAATGAAATCGACACTTCATTTCACACGAAGAAGACGTAATAGATGTGCTTAAGTACATTTTTCCAGTGAAAAAAAAGTTAAGACTATATAAACATCAATCATGCATTCCCATTGTAGTAACAACTATGGGTTATACAGAAAGCAAAAGAAATGACCCAAATATCTTTTTCATTATGTAGTCGCAAATGGTGGCACCAAGGACATCGTCAGTGCAGAAATTGTCAGTTTTTCCCAGACAAACAATTGTTATTGTCCACGAAGTCATTGCCTTGGAGAGAATAATCAAGTAACTGTAACAGTTACTTGATCCTCGCGACGCTCTCAATGCACAAATTGTAAAGGTATGGCAAATGATCATGAATGGGGTTTTGCTTCAAAACCAATTGCTAAATGAAAAAGAAAAATGTTAACACGTTCTCCAAATAAATCAGATCACAAAAGTTAATATTGACCTGCCCACAAAAGTTAATATTGACGGCAACCTTACTCAATTCTAACTGAACTCAGACGTGTGACTTTCCAAAACATATAAATAATTCTAACGGTACACTAGATCTAGACTTAATTCCTCTATTGTATCCTCATTGAGAGCAACTTACCGAAATCCTCATTCACCTTTCTCTTCCACAAATTTATCAACCCAATAAACAACAATTTCTAATATTCATTACGAAGCTACCAAAATTCCATTTTCAGTGCTGTTCAATCTGCTATAACTGTTTCTTTTAAGAAACATAACTACTTCAGCTATTAATGAACAAACATACCAAGAGCTTGCCTGAGAAATCTTAACCGGAATTCCGATGGTATTTCTCATAAACGGTCTGAATTAAAACATTCGTCTTGGAACATTCGTAGCGTCCGCTCAATGTACAAATCCTTCACAAGTTACTTTCAAATAACATCATGCTACTTCCCAGCAACTTCTTCGTTTATCAGTAGCAAATGATAATGCTTTTAAACTATTCAATACACACTGGCAGGTTTTATAGACTTCCCTCAGACGTTCGACTCCTTTTGGTATTGCGATTTGATATTTCTACAACAGCAATTCGGTTATCCATACTAAACTAATAAGAGAGATCAACAATGTCCTTGACAATAATTTGTTGTACGAGTAAACAAATTTAGCCTTATCCAACAATGTCCACAATACCTGAAGGAGCTCCCCTATTCCCTTTTCTTTTCACTATTTACATTATTATTTATATCCTTTTCTTCTAGTAAAAAGCAGATAACTACTATTTTTTCAGTCTCATAATTATATGTTACTAACAGAATACATAATGCGGTGGGTAAATAGAAGTTTTGATTTGAATTGCAATTTGAATTGCAATTTGAGTTGAACTTGTGGAACTTCAAAGTTAATAATACTCGTAACTAAACTAATTGCAAATGTAATGCAGTACGGCACTATCCTCCAGGCCCTCAACTTTCGTTTACTAACTCTACCCTACCGTACCTTTCCACCAAAGAAACTGTCAAATACCTCGGAGTACAATACTTACAAGGACTACTAGACGTACAAAGACCCCAACCGTAACCTTGGTTAATAAAGCAAAGCAAAGTTTCCATTCTCCGTCCACTTACTCAGCATCGCTCCCCTGTTTTAACTCCCAAATTATTTTTCGGGAGGTCCTAATTGGACCCACTATCATATATGCCTGCCCAGTCCGAAGAAGAGCATCAGGAACGCCATTATCAAATCTCCGTGGCATAAATCCAATATCTTATAGCGTTTTCCATTCGTAGCACTGAAACCCACCCTAGTGCCGGGCAAAAACGTCATCGCTCCGCAACAGTGCTGCCCCACTCGCGTGAAGAGCAGCTACGAATGAAACGGATTCCGGAACTACGCAGAGAGATTATAGATGGCTGTTCTTGGTCTGTCACGCTGATGGAACTCGAAAAATAATAATTTTGAATTCTGATCATTGTTATAATTTTATGAAGTCTTTTGGTAATCCTTACTTCTTAATTCGTAAATTATTAACATGTGATTTCTTTATTCAAAAACTACGAAAACTTCAAATGCTTGTGTCGAAATTTCATTTTTCGAGATTTGCCAGTGATCGATATAGTATACAAGATTTTGAATCGAAAGGCTTCTGCAGGATTGTTTGGCTATTGAAAACCATAAAAATATTAACATGAACATTTCCACTGCTATATGTATGGGCGCGCGAGAAACATTTCTTGGCACATATATATGAATGATTTTGTAAGGGTCACAATTTTTATTTTCACTTTATTAGCGTTTCGAAATTGAGACGGACCTACACTTCGGTTTCTAAATAGCACTGGATTTGTGAACATGAAGTTATTCAAGGATAAATTTTAGGAAAACAAACTGATTTTCCGAAATTTGCGAGTCACAATAATTATTTTAAGACATTTCTTGCAAAACATAATATACTTCATCATTCGAAGTATTCCCGCGCCACAGTAGGTCCTCAATTGCCTTCACAATTTCACCACGAATCCAAATCATCATGGATAACTTCCGTACCTAACCTCACAATGGCCCGGTGCACTGGACTGCACTAACGCGATCGTCAATGCAGTTTAGGGCGCCCTGAGTGCGCCCTGATTCCGTGTCATTGTGTGAATGGAACATGCGCTTCTTTGCACTGGTGCGCCCTAGCAGTCGAATGGAACACGAAAGCTGCCGTGAGTGCGCACCAGTGCGGCGAATGGAAAACGCTATTAGATTAGCAGCAGGGGCACCATGGAACTTGAACTTCCAACAACATACTTCCCAAAAATTTTTAAATGAACATATAACTCACCTAACAAATTATTTCTTCTCCTATCTTCATTATTCCTCTTCGTCCCCAATTTTCAATTTAGACCTTCAATCACCTACAAAATGTGTCCCAGAAGGTTCAAACGAATTGAAACGTAATTACTAATAATAAATGTCAACCCCGCTAGCTCAGTCGACGGGTTCTATGAAATAATTGTTGCTACTTACTCCGCAACCAATTACTCAATCTGCCATTCATACGGAGTGGCGAGGAATCTGAAAATAGTTCTGAAATGTCTACTCAAGGATTGCATGTAATGGCAAATGAAAATCAACTTTCTTTCAAACTATGAATTATAATTTATTATGCATGCCAAAGTTATCAACTATCATCAATTATTACAATTTATCGTTAGGTCATGACCTTTTTCTCGTTATTGCCATATCAGCGTTATAGAACATTTTATCCTTTCTTGCCTCTTCGCGCGCACGTCGCTGTCGCTACGTGGAGTAGGCCAATCTTCCTTCTTGTCGAAGTCCACGATGATCAGCGACCAAGTCGAAATTTCCTCCAACCACTTCACAAACTCTGCCTATACTCTTTATCTTACGCCTCAGGTAGGGACCTATTTCAAACTGATTATTTTCCCAGGTCGGAATAATATCCATCTAATATTATTTTCTATCACATAACCTGGCAATTCACAGTTCACTGGTAACATTTCTAAGTCAAATCTAGTAACTCCATCGCGAAAATATTCTAAGTTCACTTTCCGGTTCACTCATGAAAATATTACAAGTCCGAGTTTGCAATGGTACAACACGTAAATTTTACAAGTTCCAGTTGTATATCTAATGCGGAAATATTATAAGTTCATGTTCAATGTTCACTCTCACGAAGTATCACAAGTCTCGATTTGATAATTAACCTCAAGAAAAAACGCGCAAGCGAACTGCTCACGACACGAGTCGGAATGCCCTAATTCCCAATCTGGTCCACCTTTCAAAGCTCGCTGTGTTTTTCTCTCTATTGTTTTTTTTTTTTCGCGTTGCTACAGTGCACCTTGTTGCACTTGCCTCCAAACGAACTCGTTTCGCGTTGTTACGGTGCACCCTGCGTGTTTTACTTTACAGCTCTCCCGGTTATTACAGTGTCTCCCCGCACGAACTCGCGTTGCTACGGTGTCATCTGCATATCTGCACTGTATAAACCCACGTCTTTTGCAATATCTACAACATTTCGACCTTTATTTGCCTATATCAAATGTCCGTCATTTTCGGTATGTCACAGAATATTTTGATTTGGGGGGGGTTCTGTACATAAAGCCATCAAACAAATTATCAACATTTTCTCAAAAATTGCTCATTTTTTTATTATAGTTTATCCTCGGATAGCGTAAAGGGGCGAATAGCGTAAAGGCATAAGAGAATGGTGCAGATCTCAAATCCGTTCAAATCGGATTTTTCGAAAACTGAAAAAGTGCACTTTTTGAGGGGGGCGTCTTTCTACAACTACAATGTTCAAGATAGAGAGTTTTTCCTTAATTAAATGTGTTCTTTAAAGACAGATCTTGAAATAAGGTCATGTTCAATTTTTCGAAATTATATTTTTCGTGCATTTTGCGTGAAATAAGCCATTTTTTAAATTTATTTAAACAATTTTTTCTCAAAATCCGCTCCACATTTTTCTTTAAATTTTCTCCTTGTATGTATCAATGGGTGGTTAAAAAAATAGTGCTATTCCTATTTTCCATGAACTTTCTTTATTTTCGAAAATTGCAAAATGTTAACATTTTAGAACTAAAAAATTGAAGAGAGCGATTTTTGCCTTCACCAAAATATGTTCTAAATAGTCTGCTTTGTGACTGAAATTTATGCGATTTCTAAAAAAATTTTCTCAAAAACCGCTACAATTGTTTTCATTAAATTTTCTCCTCGTATGCAACAAAGGGCAGTAAAAATATGCTGCTATACTAGTGCCATTTTCGAGGAACACTACTGATTTTCAAAAATTGGAAACAGTTAACATTTCAAAACTGCAACCTCAGTTCGGAACTCAATATTTTTCGTTAGTGTAGAGGTAAGGCACATGGCGATTAAAGTAGGGGGACCTATGTTCGAGTCTCGATGTGGAAAAAATTGCTGGTTTAAAAAGCAAGTTTTGGTAGTTGTATATTATAGCGAAGCAGTTACGAATGAGAGGATGTATGTACTGTTGAAGCACCATTAAATGTTTATTTTTGACTATATTTTTCTTAAAACGTAGAATTTATATTTTTTTTATGTTCATTTTTCCTGTTCATCGTAAGCATTTTCTCAATGAATAATTAATCCACATTTAACTAGAGGTGCTATAGAATGGCACAGACTTTCTCGTACCAAATTTTTCTAATTTCCTTGATGTTGTCTGGCATTAAGGTCGTGCTCAATTCTCAGGCCAGCTGCCATCTATCGTCGCCCAAAGTACTTTTTTTTTGACAATTTATCAACTTTTTGTTTTCCTAGTAGTACAACTGAATCATTACTTTAAGAATATTAAAGAAGAGTAAAAAATCGTTGTAAATAGAAGTTTTCATTGAAAAATTCGTAGTCGTTTTTAAGAAAATGGCGATTAAGCATTACCGTAAATGCGAAATTTAAGCTCTTTCACAGGAATCTATTGATGTTTCGAAAAACTTCATTTCAAGACCTTTCAAGTACATACACTTACAAATGTAATAATGCATACAAATCGATGGAAATGTCTATATTAACGGCGTGAGAGATTTTTCAAGAAAATTACATTTGTGTAATTTTTGAAAAAACAAAACAATACACCAAAATGAACTTTACATTATAATAAACAGTGCAATTAGAACTATCTATTGGAACAATTTGAAGAAAACATTTGTAGCCATTTTTGAGAAAATAACGTTTGAGCGTTTCTGAAAAAGGGGAATTATGTGCTAATTTTTACAGAAAACTTTTGTTTTCCAGGAACTTTATTTGACATTATTTAAATCACATGTGCTCATAAATATAATACTGTGAAGAAATTGCCTTTAATGTAAATTTTACAGACGTCAGAGATAAGACAAAAAAATTCATTTTTGTAATTTTTCAAAAAACAAAAGAATACTGCAATATGGCGTTTATGTCACGGCATAGAGATCGTTTGGCACTAACCCTATCAAAAGTTTAAAGAAAAAATTTGGACTTATTTTGCGAAAATCTTGTTTTCGTAATTTTTTAAAATTGCAAATATTGCATGCACTATTGCGCGAAAACTACTAAAATTTCAAAAAAATCTAAATGATATAATTGAAAGAACTATCTTTATATAATAAGAGAGTATCTCTCTCTCCCCCCCTCTCTCTCTCTCCCCCTCTCTCTCCCCCCCTCTCTCCCCTCTCTCTCTCCCTCTCTCCCCCTCCCCCTCTCTCTCTCCTCTCTCTCTCCCCCTCTCTCTCCCCCTCTCTCTCTCTCTCTCTCTCTCCCTCTCTCTCCCCCTCTCCCCTCTCTCTCTCTCTCTCTCTCCCCCTCCCCCTCTCCTCTCCCTCTCCCTCCCCCCCCCCTCCCCCCTCCCCCCGTTTAAAACGTTTACATTTTATTTAAATAATTTAATTAGAAATATTAAATGAAATATAACTTTTAATCGACTAGAAGACGACAAAGATCAGTGATAGATGAACAAATAATAATGAATAAACGTGCAGAAATATTACCAATAACAAAACAGAGTATAAATTCAGAAGTGTAGATATTCAAACACACATTAATGTCCACTGGACGAACCTTAATTACTTATTATTACAAAACTTTTAATTGTGAAATATTAATTTATTATTTTTATTTACAAAAATTACCCAATGGTCAGCTAATCAGAAAATATTTCCTAGCCTAGGTGATTTTCGCCTCTGAGCTGAAAGCGGTACGCAACAAAGAAAGATCGCCTAAAAACAGGTGTCCAGATTTACCAGTAAGAAACTGAAACCGAGGATTGTGGTGGCAAACAACTAGAACACCAAAAATTGTAAAATACTACAAATTAGATTAGAAACTACGGCTTTTGCAATTGCTCATAAATAATTTGTGCTTATATTCAGACTCACGTAAATACGAAGGGACATCCGCCATCCGTGATATCTTACTGAACTTGAAAACTTAGAGCGCTGATATCAAGATCGATGTCACCAGCGGGAGTCCACGGCACGGTTAGCACTACGAAATCACCCCTCCACGCAGTTGATCACCTCGCCACAAGAGAGCATTATGAAGTCAAAGTTGCCCTGAACGCTTCTATGCTTTACATATGAAATATGATTAGGCTGGATTTAGATAAATTTAAGAACGTTTGTTGCTATTTTTTATTGATATTTTTAATTTTTTTTCATATCCTCTTTTTTACATAGGATTCCAGGAAGTTGGAAAAGGGAAGGGTTTCTATTAATGGTTTACTTTCCCGACACTAGTTGCGCTGAGAAGCTCGTGTCATGTTACGGTGCCACGAAACGTGCCATTGCCACCACTAGGACACCTTGACATTACTGCTGTAGAGCTTTCATAAATTAACACATCTGTCGCCAGCTGCGCAGCGAAGAAATTACTGTTGTTTCTTTTGCTATCTTCTTTTCCGTCGGTGGCGGACCCTGACAGTAGTCGCTTTAGCGATAAGCCTTTGCCTTCTGCAAGGTCGCGAAAAAAAGATCAGCTGGGTTGAGGGCACGTGGCCGACCGATTGCGAAAAGGAAGAGCACGGACATGCAAACGAAATAAACACCTGCTCTTACAATTCATGGCACAAAGTTTTTCGTACAAGTTATAACAGTTTTGTAAAATGATATGAATAATTTGGTAAATTAAGTATCTCTAAAAAGTTAGCTTTTGTTTGAAAATCTCTCTTCGTTAAGCGGCTTAAAACCTAGCACACAGTGTTTAACCTAACACACTTTTAAAACCCACTTTATAAGTAAATCATTTTCCTGTTGGACACATAAGCAATAATGTGCTTATCAACAATGAATTTTATAATGTATTTATCTATGAAATTCAACATCACCACTTTATAAAAGATTTTGTGTTAAATAACACTAGCAGTTCTAAAGCCGCATACACTTTTTGGTAATATTGGCAACGGTTACATAATAATGTTATATTGCACCGTCATTTCTACTAACACTTCCACCATCACTCGAATAACGAAAATGATACATTCAAAATTTTGCTAGAACAGCTAATACTTTTAAAAAATGTGTCTTAAATGGTTTAAAGATCTAAAATTGATTAATAGATAGCATTAAGAAAGAAATCTCAAGCTTCAATATTGAGAGGGTAGGATACATCAAAGAAATATCAAACTTTTGCACTTTCGGAACTTCCATAAGTTATTTATGGGAATTCTGATGTGATGTTGTTGACGTTCTTATGAGAAAAAATAAAAGAGGTCATCTTCGACAACATATTATGTTGACGAAGATGACCTTTTTATTTCTTCTTCCATAAGTTAGAATGAAAATTGGATTTACACATTATTATTAAACAAACATTGTTCTATTTCAATTTTTAGGAGTAATATACAGTACAACAGAAATATGAAATTGCGCATGCGTGATCGAGTTGCCCGCCTGGGAAACTTGGCGCTCCGTCGAGCATATGCAACTTCCCCTGACTCCGCTCTCATCCCCCCTCCAAATCCAGAAAGAGTGTACAAGCGCAAGCTTTAGAAGGAAAGCTAAGTACAAAGCGCTATCAAAGTATCTAGAAGAATAGTTGATTTATAGGAAAGTACATTTGCCTAACGTTTTCTATCAAAAGAACAAGATTTAAACTATTACTATCTCACATACTACTTACGTAGAATACAGAATATTGTAACGCAGCAAAAAAGCGATTCATCGACAGAAAAACTCGCATTGTGGGATCCTAATGCAAAACATGAATCTCTTCTGTGTAGTAAATAATTTCTTTAATACGTTTCTTTTTTAAAATTTAAAGTCGCATCAACATCTGAGTCATTAGCGACCACTAATGGAAGATAACGTTATGGTAACTGTGAAGATTAAACGATGTGGTGATGATAAGGTGGTGAAAGGAAGAATACAAATACAACCATGCCTGAGGCGGAACTCGAACCCGCGACCCTTCGGTCCCAAATCGCTAAGACACTACTGCCTTAGCGATCTCGACCAACGGTCCGGCTTCAGTACGTTGTATAGTCAAAAGTTTTATGGATCCTTGATACCGAAGAAATGGTTTAGTGCACAACGTTCATCCGTCTACAAGCAACGCTAGCTGCATGACTTTCATCAAAATTGATATTCCTCGATCGATCTGATTGATGAGAGCGTATGCTCTATAGACTCCCTACATAAGCCCATCACTGCAGGGCCTCTGACCGGGAGGTCCTAGGTTCGAGTTCTGAGGGCGGCAGGATTTTCGACACTAGCTTTTCAGCAAGGTCGAATTCAGTTGCTGTCTGGAGGAGAATTCTAGCGGCCGGCTGCTCTGGTCGGTAGTTTTCTGTGGTTTCTCCGATCAACACCAGGCGAATGCTGCAGCAGTACCCTACAAAACGGGCCACGGACCGCGCGCGATCTTTCCTTCCTTTTCCTTGTCCTATCCTCTCCCCTTACACACACACACACTTACACTATCATGCACTACACTACCACATATTCCGAGAGGCCGGTCGGGAGCTTAGAGCTTGTCTCGGCTGGGGTGGTGCCCCGCTGGTGGGAGAGTCCTGGTTAGGGGCAAACCCCACTAGCCAACGGTAGGTCGGCGCCGGATCTCGCCATCCAGCAGGGGAAGATCACCGCCATATCAAAAAAAACATGCACTACACTTTCGGGACTAATGACCAAAGCCGTTGAGTGCCCGGAAACACGAAAAAATCAATCAATCAATCAATCATCGTGGACGCAATCAATTCTCCCACCTACCATCTTGCCTGCTATGTGGCCGACAAACTGGATACTTGGATTGGGAGGGGAAAGTTTTCAAAATTTTCTCAAAATTGGCATTAATGTTTAAAAAAAATTATTTCCTTAGATAGAACAAAGCACTCTTATAAATAAGGCGCAGATCTGATTTTCTTTAGATTCTCTCAATTTTAGAAAATTGCAGTAGTTTATAATTTTTTCGGCGTCGTCTTATAACTACAACGTTGAAGATTTTTCGAAATAAAATCCATTCATAAAATATAGTTTTTTCAATAATATGTTGTTATTTTTGAAAATATTAGTAGTTTTCGCGTAATTTGCGTGCAATCTAAGCAATTTTAAAATCAAAAATTTCTGTAAAATGGCTCCAAATTTTTTGTTTATTTTTTTCTGAAATGAAGAAAAATTCGCAGATGTTGAACATGTTTGAATTGCGATTTATTTGAGTTCTTTCTTTTAGTGTTGGGATTTATGAAGTCCTTTATTTGTTATATATAGCAATAAATTGAAATAAATTAAGAAGTCTCCTTTACTAGTGGACAGCTCTTTCAACAGACAAGAAGATAAGTGAGAGTAGCTTTGCAAACCTAAAAGATGGGAGAAAGAGTTTTGCAAACCGGAAGAATAAATTCATTTAATTTATTACAATAACAGGAATAAAATATAAATTTCAAGAGAAAAAATCAAATATCAAATATTCAAATCAAAAATTAAATAGAAATAAAAAGGAAACTAGTAGAAAAACCTAAGGACTTAACATCAAATAAAAGATAAAAATATCATAAAGGTTATTATTAACGTACGTACTAAAAACAAAGAAAACAACTGTAAATTGAAAGAAGTACATTTACTTCACAGATTTGAGTACATTTTAAACAGTTTTCTAATATTTCGTAATTTTTTAAAAAATAAAGTGAGATATGATTCTTTGTTTTTTGTAGGTAAAATATTGAGTACTTTATAGCTCTTGTAAGCACTTGTTCTTCTATAGGTATCTATTTTAATTTTTGGTAGTACTAAATAAACTTGTTTCTTTCCAATTTGTTATATCTGTATACACTGATTTTTCAAAACGATTGCATTTTTTATTATGGATTTTTCTAACAAATATATCCTCAGGTATTTTATATTTTGCTCTATGTACAATTTTTTAGATGGATAAATGTACGTCTTTTGTGTATAACATTTAGAGGTTTATTATATACTAGCGTATCCGTGTGAGAATTCTCGCATGTTAAATCCCACCCTCTTCCCTATTTTGCCATTTCCGTGTTAAGCCTATAATTTTTCTTCCAAGACCTTCATATCCTCCGCCACTTGTTCTATATGTCTCCTATCAATAAAATACACCCTTGCCAATACAAACTATTCTTATTTAATGTTATTACCGAGCAGAGAGGTACACCTGTGTATTTCAATCGCGTAGAATATTAAGTAATTGGTCTAATTTCACATAAAGTTGCAGATTCTACAGGCTCTGAACAGATGGGGTAGACTCGAGAAACGGTCAACCACCAAAAAATGTAATAAAATGTTCCAGAAGTTGGCCCTTGGCCTCAAAATTTTAGTTTTCAAGGCTCTAAAACGCTTCGTTTAGGAGTTATTTAACGATATAGATTCAAAAAGCCGGTCGAGTGTGGCGGGCTGCATTTGACATGAATACTTAACTCCGTTTTTTAAACAAATCCTTCATATTTTTAAAGTCAAAGTGCAATTCGTCACGTCTATGTGAAATTACCTTACATTAGAGACCTCATTTATGAAGATTGGTGATGTGTGAGAGCTGCAAAAGGTATGTATACTATTGAAATAATAAGCAGACGATTATACTTAAAATGTGCAAACTATTTTCATAAACTGCGCAAAATAATATTCCGTAAGAGGTCACTGACCAAAACAATGTAGTATAATACAATACAAATACATAGTCGTTAATTGGCTAGAGATTAAAAATAGTATTAATTTATAAAATTGATAAAGCAAATATCTCAATTTTTAACAGTGTTGTAACATGCTCATTCTATCTTAAATATTTATGGTAATACAAGTGAGTCGTTTCAGGTGATAAAAGCAATAAGTTGTAGAAAGTGTTGGTTTGTTGTTGTTGTTATTAGCCATTTCCGACCATGCTACACGTTCCCTTCCGAGATCTAGTAGTATTCTGTCGTGGAGAGACACGTGTGTAATTATGGGGATAAGCTTTTCGGTTGTATCCCTTCTTAAGACAAGGTTGTTTAAGTCTTGTATTATGAATTATGAGGTGGTAGGATGATGAAGAGCGGTGAATGGCCAATCACAAATACAACCACGGGTAATGAATGAAAACGCGTAAGCAGGACTGGAACCTGCAGCCTCCTCGGTGCAGACGGCTGCCGCAACCCCCTGCACCGTGGGCCATATTATTATTATTATTATTATTATTATTATTATTATTATTATTATTATTATTATTATTATTATTATTATTATTATTATTATTATTATTATTAT